>JAYKKM010000318.1:0-52500 GCA_035772405.1 Chrysogorgia sp. JL179-B06
GTATAGACTTCTTTCATAATGGCTAAACCATTTTTTAAATATTATTTTATGTGCATATAAATTAGCCTTTACAACCTTGTTAATAAGTTAAAGATTATTTTGAATTAATTTTGGCTGGTACTTTAATAACCAATAATCAGAGTTTTTTAGGGTTAGTAAATAGACTTCTTTCATAATGGCTAACCATTTTAAATATTCTTTTTATGTGCATAATAAATTAATCCTTTACACACCTTGTTAAGAAGTACAGAGTATTTTGAAATTAATTTTGGCTAGGTACTTTAAATTACCAATAATCAGAGTTTTTAGGGTTAGTATAGACCTCTTTCATAATGGCTACCTTTTTTAAATATTCTTTTATGTGCATATAAATTAACCTTTACAAACTTGTTAAGAAGTAAAGATTGATTTTGAATTAATTTTGGCTTGTACTTTAAATTACCCAATAATCAGAGTTTTAGGGTTAGTATAGACTTGTTCATTCATAATGGCTACCATTTTAAAATAGTTCTTTTATATGTGCATATAAATTTACCTATACAACCTTGGATTAAGAAGTAAAGATTATTTTGAATTACTCTTGGCTGGTACTTTTAATTACCAATAATCAGAGTTTTATGGGTAGTATAGACTTCTTTCATAATGGCTACCATTTTAAATATCTTTTTATGTGCATATAAATTAGCCTTTAACAACCTTGTTAAGAAGTAAAGATTATTTTGAATTAATCTTTGCTGGTACTTGTTAATTACCAATAATCAGAGTTTTAGGGTTAGTATAGACTTCTTTCATAATGGCTACCATTTTAAATATATCTTTTATGTGCATATAAATTAGCCTTTAGCAACCTTGTTCAAGAAGTAGAAGATAATTTTGAATTAATTTTGGCTGGTACTTTAATTACCAATCATCAGAGTATATTAGGGTTAGTATAGACTTCTTGCCATATTGGCTACCATTTTAAATATTCTTTTATGATGCATATAAATTAGTCCTTTACAACCTTGTTAAGAAGTAAAGATTATTTTTGAATTAACCTGGCTGGTACTTTAAATTATGTCCAAGAAATTCAGAGTTTTTAGGTTAGTAATAAGACAGTCTTTCATAATGGCTACCATTTTAAATATTATTTTATGTGCAATGCTAACATTAGCCGTACAACCTATGTAAAGAAGTAAAGTATTACTTTGAAATAATCTTGGATGGTACTTTAATTAACAATAATCAGAGGTTTAAGGGTTAGTATAGACTTACTCTCATAATGGCTACACCATCTTTTTAAATAATACTTTTATGTGCATATAAATTAGCCTTTACAACCTTGTTAAGAAGTAAAGATTATTTGGAATATTAATTAAGGATGGTACTCTTAATTACCAATAATCAGAGTTTTTAGGGTTAGTATAGAATTCTTTCATAATGGCAACCATTTAAAATATTCCTTTTATGTGCATATAAATTAGCCTTTACAACCTAGTTAAGAAGTAAAAGATTATTTAGAATTAATCCTTGTCAGGTACTTTAATAATTCCCAATAATCAGAGTTTTAGGGTTAGCATAGAACGTCTTTCATAATGGCTGCCATTTTTAAATATTCTTTTATGTGCAAATAAAATTAGAGCCCTTTTACAACATTGTTAAGATTAGCAAAGATTATTTTGAATTAATCTTGGCTGGTACTTTTATTACCAATAATCATAGTTTTTAGGTTAGTATAGACATATTTAATAATGGCTACCATTTTAAATATTCTTTTATGTGCATAAAATTTAGCCTTTACAACCTTGTAAAGAAGTAAAGAATAATTTTGAATTAATCATGGCTGGTACTTTAAATACACAATAATCAGAGTTTTTAGGGATAGTTATAGACTTCTTTCATAATGGTGTTACCAGCTAAAATATTCTTTTATGTGCATATAAATTAGGCCTATATAACCTTGTTAAGAAAGTAAAGATTATTTTGAATTAATCTTGGCTGGTAGCATAATTACCATCAATCAGCAGATTTAGGGTTAGTATAGACTTCTTTCATAATGGCTACCATATAAAATAATATTTTACTGTGCATATAAATTAGCCTTTTACAACCTTGTATAAGTAAGTAAAGATTATTTTGAATTAATCTAGGCTCAGGTGGTGGACTAGGATTTTTGTGACTAGTTTCCGAACAGCCGAAGGCGCGAGAATCGAAGTGCCAAAGGCACGAGATTTCTAGGGGGTAACGGTGCATGCCCCCCCTGAAAATTTGAAATCTAGTCTCTGAAATGCCCATTTCCTGCTATTCTTGTGGGAAGATTTTTTTACAGAAAACTACAGGTAAGGTCAGGAAACGTGATATAAATGTCTAAATTAACAGTTGGAATAAAAATTAGTAGGGTTTTAACAGTAATTTATACTTATGGAAGGAGTGACGAATTTGCAAGTTTAATATAAGTTTATTATGATTTTCTAAGGCTCCTTAGAAAAGCTATGCTAGTTCCATGCAGTTTTGAGGGCGAGTCTTAATTAGTAAATATTAGAATATATTAAGGTCATAAAACAACCACTAAACTATAGTTGTCTAGTACACTACCCTCACATCAGTACACTTCAATGGGGTAACAAATTTTTCAATTTATTGCATTCCCACTACCAAATCAATTTGTATCACACAGTAATTTTGTAACTACTTCTACATGTCTTTGGTGACTGGTAAAAATATATGTACAATGAAATCAAGTTATAGTTAGTAACCCTGACCTGTTTGTTCAAAATTAACCCCTGTTAATTTCAAATAATAACATAATTTCAAACATTTAAAAAAGCCACAGTATTTATGTAGGTGTTTTCAAAATTAATGGCCTGCGATCTCAGGTTTTTCAACATAAGGTTCAGCCCTTGGGATGGCTAGGTAGGACTATTAAATAAGTTATGAAAAAAATCATGTATTAAGTTCTTCAGCAGCAGACGATGGCAGGTAGGAAGGTCAAATAGTTGAAGAATCATGTGAGTGGGTTTCAGCACCATCGATGGCAGGATAGGAAGGTAAAAAATATATCAAATGATAATGAAAATAGTGAGTTCAGCACCTCTCGAGCGCAGGTAAGGAAGGTCAAATACAGGTAGGTTGAAAATCATTTGAGTTCAGCCCCTTGGATGGCAATTTAGGAATGTTCAATGGGTTGTAAAATCCTGTTAGTTCAGTAATCTGGATAGCAGGTAGGAAGGTCAAACCGTTGAAAATCAACTTAGTGTCAGCCCGATGGATCGGCAGGTAGGAATGTTAAAATAGTTGAGAAAATCATGTTAAGTTCAGTACTGCTGGATAGCATAGTAGGAAGGTTAAATAGTTGAAAAATCATATGCGCCCCGCAGGTTTAAGTAAGGTCAAATAGTTGAAAATTATGTTGAGTTCTTGCAAGCTCCTGTATGGCAGGTAGGAAAGGTCAAAGTAATATGAAAATCATGTGAGCGTTCAGCACCTCGATGGCAGGTTATAGGAAGGTCAAATACAGGGGAGCAAGTAGGAAGGTTAAATAGTTGAATGAAATTCATCGCGCTCTGATAGTACAACATCTGGATGTAAGCAACTAGGACAGGCTAAATAGTTGAAAATCATGGTTTAGTTCACGTATGTCTGGGAGATTCCGGATACGCAAAGTAGGAAGGTTAAATAGTTGAAACAATCATGATCTTTCAGCAGCCCTAGGGTGGGCAGGTAGCTAGGTCAAATGGATTGAAAATCATAGGTTAGGTTCAGCATCTGGTCATCATGGATAGCAAATTGAAATTATTAGAACACTTGGAAGATGGCATCGTCTGGGTTCGTTATCTCTCCTTCCTTATTACATCTGGCAAAAGAAAATCACGGGTCCGTAATGATGAGACTTCATCTTCTCGCGGTTTTTCATTAATTCGTTGCTTGCAGGAAAAAACCGCTCGCCTTGTCATAATATTTGGCCAATAACAATCCGCCAGTCGCTAATACTACCGGCAGCATAACTTTCCAAATTCTCGAACAAGACAGTGGTCCAGAACGTAAAGGGGAGATTTGAATAATTTGAATATTCAATTTGTTGCCATTCTTTCGCCTCCATCAAAAATTAAAAACAAAGGCAAGGTTTCTTTCTTCGGATATAAACAAGGACCCAAGGGTAAGCGCAACCCGAGCCATTTCATAAAATTCGCTGAACCTTTCGTAGCCCACAGCCTCGCACGTTTGAGGAATAACAAAAACGCGCACAGAAAAGAAAACTGCTGGTTGGTTTCCCAGCTATATTTGGAATATAGCGTAATTTCTATCGGGAGCTTGAAAAACTCGGCCAATCGTTTGGGGTAAACAAGTCCATTATATTGAAAGGCAAAACAGTCTTTGCCTTCCGACAAAATGGTTTGTGTCCACGCGCGAACTACGCGAGGGAGGCATTTCGTATTTATATGGATCTGACTAGTTCCATGGACTAGCTTCACTCTTAATTGGGTTGAAGGCGATTAACCAATTAGGAGACAGTTTTGGACTAGTTTCACGATCCTGAATGGATTTGAAGCGATTTAACCAATAGGAAGACAGTTTTGACTAGTTCACTCCTAAGAAGTTTTTGCCACTAGGTTCACTTTAATTTGCCTGAGATTTCCACACGATTATTCCACGCGCCGGCGCTCGCGATTCGCTTCCATTTTGCCCTCCCCCTCCCCCAAAAACCTATAATACAGGCTTGATAATGTTAGCAAAATAGACGTGCAGAAGCAACTGCGCACAAGTGAAAAGTACAAAATTATCAATAAAAATACACTTTAGTAATACATTGTTTAATTTTTTATTTTTATCAATATGTGACTAGTTTCCGGAAACTAGTTGAAACTAGTCTGGATCCACCCCAATCCCACCCCGGTGGTGGTACTTTAAATTACCCAAATAATCAGAAGTTTTAGGGTTAGTATAAACTCTCTGGTTCATAATGGTTACCATTTTAAATATTCTTTATGTGTCAGAGTAAATATAGCCTTTACTCAAAACCATTGTATAAAGACAGTAAAGATTATTTTTGAATTAAATCTTGGCTGGTACTTTAATTACCAATAATCAGAGTTTTTAGGGTTAGTATAGACTTCTTTCATAATGGCTACCATTTTAAATATTCTTTTATCTGCATATAAATTAGCCTTTACAACCTTGTTAAGAAGTAAAGATTTATTTTGAATTAATCTTGGCTGGTACTTTAATTACCAATAATCAGAGTTTTTAGGGTTAGTATAGACTTCTTTCATAATGGCTACCATTTTAAATATTCTTTTATGTGCATATAAATTAGCCTTTACAACCTTGT
Source organism: Chrysogorgia sp. JL179-B06 (assembly GCA_035772405.1). NCBI lineage: Eukaryota > Metazoa > Cnidaria > Anthozoa > Scleralcyonacea > Chrysogorgiidae > Chrysogorgia > Chrysogorgia sp. JL179-B06. The sequence continues at coordinate 5,309 of JAYKKM010000318.1, forward strand.
TAAGAAGTAAATATTATTTTTAATTAATCTTGGCTGGTACTTTAATTACCAATAATTAGAGTTTTAGGGATAGTATAGACTTCTTTCATAATGGCTACCATTTTAATATTATTTTTATGTGCATATAAATTAGCCTTTACAACCTTGTTAAGAAGTAAAGATTATTTTGAATTCAACTTGGCTGGTACTTTAATTACCAATAATCAGAGTTTTAGGGTTAGTATAGACTTCTTTCATAATGGCTACCATTTTAAATATTATTTTATTGTGCATATAAATTAGCCTTTACAACCTTGTTAAGAAGTAAAGATTATTTTGAATTAATCTTGGCTGCTACTTTAATTACCAATAATCAGAGTATTAGGGTTAGTATAGACTTCTTTCATAATGGCTACCATTTTAAATATTATTTTATGTGCATATAAAGTAGCCTTTACAACCTTGTTAAGAAAGTAAAGATTATTTTGAATTAATCTTGGCTGGTACTTTAATTACCAATAATCAGAGTTTTAGGGTTAGTATAGACTTCTTTCATAATGGCTACAATTTTAAATATTTCTTTTATGTGCATATAAATTACCCTTTACAACCTTGTTAAGAAGTAAAGATTATTTTGAATTAATCTTGGCTGGTACTTTAATTACCAATAATCAGAGTTTTAGGGTTAGTATAGACTTCTTTCATAATGGCTACAATTTTAAATATTCTTTTATGTGCATATAAATTAGCCTTTACAACCTTGTTAAGAAGTAAAGATTATTTTGAATTAATCTTGGCTGGTACTTTAATTACCAATAATCAGAGTTTTAGGGTTAGTATAGACTTCCTTTCATAATGGCTACCATTTTAAATATTCTTTTATGTGCATATAAATTAGCCTTTACAACCTTGTTTAAGAAGTAAAGATTATTTTGAATTAATCTTGGCTGGTACTTTAATTACCAATAATCAGAGTTTTAGGGTTAGTATAGACTTCTTTCATAATGGCTACCATTTTAAATATTCTTTTATCTGCAATATAAATTAGCCTTTACAACCTTGTTAAGAAGTAAAGATTATTTTGAATTAATCTTGGCTGGTACTTTAATTACCAATAATCAGAGTTTTAGGGTTAGTATAGACTTCTTTTCATAATGGCTACCATTTTAAATATTCTTTTATGTGCATTATAAATTAGCCTTTACAACCTTGTTAAGAAGTAATAAGATTATTTTTAATTAATCTTTGGCCTGGTACTTTAATTACCAATAATTAGAGTTTTAGGGTTAGTATAGACTTCTTTCATAATGGCTACCATTTTAAGTATTCTTTTATGTGCATATAAATTAGCCTTTACAACCTTGTTAAGAAGTAAAGATTATTTTGAATTCATCTTGGCTGGTACTTTAATTACCAATAATCAGATGTTTTAGGGTTAGTATAGACTTCTTTCATAATGGCTACCATTTTAAATATTATTTTATGTGCATATAAATTAGCCTTTACAACCTTGTTAAGAGAGTAAAGATTATTTTGAATTAATCTTGGCTGGTACTTTAATTACCAATAATCAGAGTTTTATGGGTTAGTATAGACTTCTTTCATAATGGCTACCATTTTAAATATTTTTATGTGCATATAAATTAGCCTTTACAACCTTGTTAAGAAGTAAAGATTATTTTGGAATTAATCTTGGCTGGTACTTTAATTACCAATAATCAGAGTTTTAGGGTTAGTATAGACTTCTTTCATAATGGCTACATTTTAAATATTCTTTTATGTGCATATAAATTACCCTTTACAACCTTGTTAAGAAGTAAAGATTATTTTGAATTAATCTTGGCTGGTACTTTAATTACCAATAATCAGAGTTTTAGGGTTAGTATAGACTTCTTTCAATAATGGCTACAATTTTAAATATTCTTTTATGTGCAATATAAATTAGCCTTTACAACCTTGTTAAGAAGTAAAGATTATTTTGAATTAATCTTGGCTGGTACTTTAATTACCAATAATCAGAGTTTTAGGGTTAGTATAGACTTCTTTCATAATGGCTACCATTTTAAATATTCTTTTATGTGCATATAAATTAGCCTTTACAACCTTGTTAAGAAGTAAAGATTATTTTGAATTAATCTTGGCTGGTAATTTAATTAACAATAATCAGAGTTTTAGGGTTAGTATAGGCTTTCTTTCATAATGGTTACCATTTTAAATATTCTTTTATGTGCATATAAATTAGCCTTTACAACCTTTGTTAAGAAGTAAAGATTATTTTGAATTAATCTTGGCTGGTACTTTAATTACCAATAATCAGAGTTTTAGGGTTAGTATAGACTTCTTTCATAATGGTTACCATTTTAAATATTCTTTTATGTGCATATAAATTAGCCTTTACAACCTTGTTTAAGAAGTTAAAGATTATTTTGAATTAATCTTGGCTGGTACTTTAATTACCAATAATCAGAGTTTTAGGGTTAGTATAGACTTCTTTCATAATGGTTACCATTTTAAATATTCTTTTATGTGCATATAAATTAGCCTTTACAACCTTGTTAAGAAGTAAAGATTATTTGAATTAATCTTGGCTGGTACTTTAATTACCAATAATCAGATTTTTAGGGTTAGTATAGACTTCTTTCATAATGGCTACTATTTTAAATATTCTTTTATGTGCATATAAATTAGCCTTTACAACCTTGTTAAGAAGTAAAGATTATTTTGAATTAATCTTGGCTGGTACTTTAATTAACCAATAATCAGAGTTTTAGGGTTAGTATAGACTTCTTTCATAATGGTTACCTTTTTAAATATTCTTTTATGTGCATATAAATTAGCCTTTACAATCTTGTTAAGAAGTAAAGATTATTTTGACATTAATCTTGGCTGGTACTTTAATTACCAATAATCAGAGTTTTAGGGTTAGTGTAGACGTCTTTCATAATGGCTACCATTTTAAAATATTCTTTTTATGTGCATATAAATTAGCCTTTACAACCTTGTTAAGAAGTAAAGATTATTTTGAATTAATTTTGGCTGGTACTTTAATTACCAATAATCAGAGTTTTAGGGTTAGTATAGACTTTCTTTTCATAATGGTTACCATTTTAAATATTCTTTTATGTGCATATAAATTAGCCTTTTACAACCTTTTTAAGAAGAGTGAAGATTATTTTGAATTAATCTTGGCTGGTACTTTAATTACCAATAATCAGAGTTTTTAGGGTTAGTATAGACTTCTTTCATAATGGCTACCATTTTAAATATTCTTTTATGTGCATATAAATTAGCCTTTACAACCTTGTTAAGAAGTAAAGATTATTTTGAAATTAAATCTTGGCTGGTACTTTAATTACCAATAATCAGAGTTTTAGGGTTAGTATAGACTTCTTGCATAATGGTTACCATTTTAAATATTCTTTTATGTGCATATAAATTAGCCTTTACAACCTTGTTAAGAAGTAAAGATTATTTTGAATTAATCTTGGCTGGTACTTTAATTACCAATAATCAGAGTTTTAGGGTTAGTATAGACTTCTTTCATAATGGTTACCATTTTAAATATTCTTTTATGTGCATATAAATTAGCCGTGTACAACCTTGTTAAGAAGTAAAGATTATTTTGAATTAATCTTGGCTGGTACTTTAATTACCAATAATCAGAGTTTTTAGGGTTAGTATAGACTTCTTTCATAATGGCTACTATTTTAAATATTCTTTTATGTGCAGTATAAATTAGCCTTTACAACCTTGTTAAGAAGTAAAGATTATTTTGAATTAATCTTGGCTGGTACTTTAATTACCATAATCAGAGTTTTATGGTTAGTATAGACTTCTTTCATAATGGCTACCTATTTTAAATATTCTTTTATGTGCATATAAATTAGCCTTTACAAATCTTGTTAAGAAGTAAAGATTATTTTGAATTAATCTTGGCTGGTACTTTAATTACCAATAATCAGAGTTTTAGGGTTAGTATAGACTTCTTTCATAATGGCTACCATTTTAAATATTCTTTTATGTGCATATAAATTAGCCTTTACAACCTTGTTAAGAAGTAAAGATTATTTTGAATTAATTTTGGCTGGTACTTTAATTACCAATAATCAGAGTTTTAGGGTTAGTATAGACTTCTTTCATAATGGTTACCATTTTAAATATTCTTTTATGTGCATATAAATTAGCCTTTACAACCTTGGTTAAGAAGTGAAGATTATTTTGAATTAATCTTGGCTGGTACTTTAATTACCAATAATCAGAGTTTTAGGGTTAGTATAGACTTCTTTCATAATGGCTACCATTTTAAATATTCTTTTTATGTGCATATAAATTAGCCTTTACAACCTTGTTAAGAAGTAAAGATTATTTTGAATTAATCATGGCTGGTACTTTAATTACCAATAATCAGAGTTTTTAGGGTTAGTATAGACTTCTTTCATAATGGCTACCATTTTTTAAATATTCTTTTATGTGCATATAAATTAGCCTTTACAACCTTGTTTAAGAAGTAAAGATTATTTTGAATTAATCTTGGCTGGTACTTTAATTACCAATAATCAGAGTTTTAGGGTTAGTATAGACTTCTTTCATAATGGTTACCATTTTAAATATTCTTTTATGTGCATATAAATTAGCCTTTACAACCTTGTTAAGAAGTAAAGATTATTTTGAATTAATCTTGGCTGGTACTTTAATTACCAATAATCAGAGTTTTTAGGGTTAGTATAGACTTCTTTCATAATGGCAACCATTTTAAATATTCTTTTATGTGCATATAAATTAGCCTTTACAACCTTTTTAAGAAGTAAAGATTATTTTGAATTAATCTTGGCTGGTACTTTAATTACCAATAATCAGAGTTTTAGGGTTAGTATAGACTTTCCTTTCATAATGGCTACCATTTTAAATATTCTTTTATGTGCATATAAATTAGCCTTTACAACCTTGTTAAGAAGTAAAGATTATTTTGAATTAATCTTGGCTGGTACTTTAATTACCAATAATCAGAGTTTTAGGGTTAGTATAGACTTATTTCATAATGGCTACCATTTTAAATATTCTTTTATGTGCATATAAATTAGCCTTTACAACCTTGTTAAGAAGTAAAGATTATTTTGAATTAATCTTGGCTGGTACTTTAATTACCAATAATCAGAGTTTTAGGGTTAGTATAGACTTCTTTCATAATGGCTACCATTTTAAATATTCTTTTATGTGCATATAAATTAGCCTTTACAACCTTGTTAAGAAGTAAAGATTATTTTGAATTAATCTTGGCTGGTACCTTAATTACCAATAATCAGAGTTTTAGGGTTAGTATAGACTTCTTTCATAATGGCTACCATTTTAAATATTCTTTTATGTGCATATAAATTAGCCTTTACAACCTTGTTAAGAAGTAAAGATTATTTTTGAATTAATCTTGGCTGGTACTTTAATTACCAATAATCAGAGTTTTAGGGTTAGTATAGACTTCTTTCATAATGGCTACCATTTTAAATATTCTTTTTATGTTGCATATAAATTAGCCTTTACAACCTTGTTAAGAAGTAAAGATTTATTTTGAATTAATCTTGGCTGGTACTTTAATTACCAATAATCAGAGTTTTAGGGTTAGTATAAGACTTCTTTCATAATGGTTACCATTTTAAATATTCTTTTATGTGCATATAAATATAGCCTTTACAACCTTGTTAAGAAGTAAAGATTATTTTGAATTAATCTTGGCTGGTACTTTAATTACCAATAATCAGAGTTTTAGGGTTAGTATAGACTTCTTTCATAATGGTTACTATTTTAAATATTCTTTTATGTGCATATAAATTAGCCTTTACAACCTTGTTAAGAAGTAAAGATTTATTTTGAATTAATCTTGGCTGGTACTTTAATTACCAATAATCAGAGTTTTAGGGTTAGTATAGACTTCTTTCATAATGGCTACTATTTTAAATATTCTTTTAATGTGCATATAAATTAGCCTTTACAACCTTGTTAAGAAGTAAAGATTATTTTGAATTAATCTTGGCTGGTACTTTAATTACCAATAATCAGAGTTTTAGGTTTAGTATAGACTTCTTTCATAATGGCTACCTTTTTAAATATTCTTTTATGTGCATATAAATTAGCCTTTACAACCTTGTTAAGAAGTAAAGATTATTTTGAATTAATCTTGGCTGGTACTTTAATTACCAATAATCAGAGTTTTAGGGTTAGTATAGACTTCTTTCATAATGGCTACCATTTTAAATATTCTTTTTATGTGCATATAAATTAGCCTTTACAACCTTGTTAAGAAGTAAAGATTATTTGTGAATTAATCTTGGCTGGTACTTTAATTACCAATAATCAGAGTTTTAGGGTTAGTATAGATCTTCTTTCATAATGGCTACCATTTTAAATATTCTTTTATGTGCATATAAATTAGCCTTTACAACCTTGTTAAGAAGTAAAGATTATTTTGAATTAATCTTGGCTGGTACTTTAATTACCAATAATCAGAGTTTTAGGTTTAGTATAAGACTTTCTTTCATAATGGCTACCATTTTAAATATTCTTTTATGTGCATTATAAATTAGCCTTTACAACCTTGTTAAGAAGTAAAGATTATTTTGAATTAATCTTGGCTGGTACTTTAATTACCAATAATCAGAGTTTTAGGGTTAGTATAGACTTTTCATAATGGCTACCATTTTAAATATTCTTTTATGTGCATATAAATTAGCCTTTACAACCTTGTTAAGAAGTAAAGATTATTTTGAATTAATCTTGGCTGGTACTTTAATTTACCAATAATCAGAGTTTTAGGGTTAGTATAGACTTCTTTCATAATGGCTACCATTTTAAATATTCTTTTATGTGCATATAAATTAGCCTTTACAACCTTGTTAAGAAGTAAAGATTATTTTGAATTAATCTTGGCTGGTACTTTAATTACCAATAATCAGAGTTTTAGGGTTAGTATAGACTTCTTTCATAATGGCTACCATTTTAAATATTCTTTTATGTGCATATAAATTAGCCTTTACAACCTTGTTAAGAAGTAAAGATTATGTTGAATTAATCTTGGCTGGTACTTTAATTACCAATAATCAGAGTTTTAGGGTTAGTATAGACTTCTTTCATAATGGTTACCATTTTAAATAGTCTTTTATGTGCATATAAATTAGCCTTTACAACCTTGTTAAGAAGTAAAGATTATTTTGAATTAATCTTGGCTGGTACTTTAATTACCAATAATCAGAGTTTTAGGGTTAGTATAGACTTCTTTCATAATGGTTACCATTTTTAAATATTCTTTTATGTGCATATAATATTAGCCTTTACAACCTTGTTAAGAAGTAAAGATTATTTTGAATTAATCTTGGCTGGTACTTTAATTACCAATAATCAGAGTTTTAGGGTTAGTATAGACTTCTTTCATAATGGTTACCATTTTAAATATTCTTTTATGTGCATATAAATTAGCCTTTACAAACCTTGTTAAGAAGTAAAGATTATTTTTGAATTAATCTTGGCTGGTACTTTAATTACCAATAATCAGAGTTTTAGGGTTAGTATAGACTTCTTTCATTAATGGCTACCTAATTTAAATATTCTTTTATGTGCATATAAATTAGGCCTTTACAACCTTGTTAAGAAGTAAAGATTATTTTGAATTAATCTTGGCTGGTACTTTAATTACCAATAATCAGAGTTTTAGGGTTAGTATAGACTTCTTTCATAATGGCTACCTTTTTAAATATTCTTTTATGTGCATATAAATTAGCCTTTACAACCTTGTTAAGAAGTAAAGATTATTTTGAATTAATCTTGGCTGGTACTTTAATTACCAATAATCAGAGTTTTAGGGTTAGTATAGACTTCTTTCATAATGGCTACCATTTTAAATATTCTTTTATGTGCATATAAATTAGCCTTTACAACCTTGTTTAAGAAGTAAAGATTATTTTGAATTAATCTTGGCTGGTACTTTAATTACCAATAATCAGAGTTTTTAGGGTTAGTATAGACTTCTTTCATAATGGTTACCATTTTCAAATATTCTTTTATGTGCATATAAATTAGCCTTTACAACCTTGTTAAGAAGTAAAGATTATTTTGAATTAATCTTGGCTGGTACTTTAATTACCAATAATCAGAGTTTTAGGGTTAGTATAGACTTCTTTCATAATGGCTACCATTTTAAATATTCTTTTATGTGCATTATAAATTAGCCTTTACAACCTTGTTAAGAAGTAAAGATTATTTTGAATTAATCTTGGCTGGTACTGTTAATTACCAATAATCAGAGTTTTAGGGTTAGTATAGACTTCTTGCATAATGGTTACCATTTTAAATATTCTTTTATGTGCCATATAAATTAGCCTTTACAACCTTGTTAAGAAGTAAAGATTATTTTGAATTAATCTTGGCTGGTACTTTAATTACTCAATAATCAGAGTTTTAGGGTTAGTATAGACTTCTTTCATAATGGCTACCATTTTAAAATATTCTTTTTATGTGCATATAAATTAGCCGTTACAACCTTGTTAAGAAGTAAAGATTATTTTGAATTAAATCTTGGCTGGTACTTTAATTACCAATAATCAGAGTTTTAGGGTTAGTATAGACTTCTTTCCATAATGGCTACTATTTTAAATATTCTTTTATGTGCATATAAATTAGCCTTTACAACCTTGTTAAGAAGTAAAGATTATTTTGAATTAATCTTGGCTGGTACTTTAATTACCAATAATCAGAGTTTTATGGTTAGTATAGACTTCTTTCATAATGGCTACCATTTTAAATATTCTTTTATGTGCAAATAAATTAGCCTTTACAATCTGTTAAGAAGTAAAGATTATTTTTGAATTAATCTTGGCTGGTACTTTAATTACCAATAATCAGAGTTTTATGGGTTAGTATAGACTTCTTTCATAATGGCTACCATTTTAAATATTCTTTTATGTGCATATAAATTAGCCTTTACAAACCTTGTTAAGAAGTAAAGATTATTTTGAATTAATTTTGGCTGGTACTTTAATTACCAATAATCAGAGTTTTAGGGTTTAGTATAGACTTCTTTCATAATGGCTACCATTTTAAATATTCTTTTATGTGCATATAAAATTAGCCTTTACAACCTTGTTAAGAAGTAAAGATTATTTTGAATTAATCTTGGCTGGTACTTTAATTACCAATAATCAGAGTTTTAGGGTTAGTATAGACTTCTTTCATAATGGCTACCATTTTAAATATTCTTTTATGTGCATATAAATTAGCCTTTACAACCTTGTTAAGAAGTAAAGATTATTTTGAATTAATCATGGCTGGTACTTTAATTACCAATAATCAGAGTTTTAGGGTTAGTATAGACTTATTTCATAATGGCTACCATTTTAAATATTCTTTTATGTGCATATAAATTAGCCTTTACAACCTTGTAAAGAAGTAAAGATTATTTTGAATTAATCTTGGCTGGTACTTTAATTACCAATAATCAGAGTTTTAGGGTTAGTATAGACTTCTTTCATAATGGTTCCATTTTAAATATTCTTTTATGTGCATATAAATTAGCCTTTACAACCTTGTTAAGAAGTAAAGATTATTTTGAATTAATCTTGGCTGGTACTTTAATTACCAATAATCAGAGTTTTAGTGATAGTATAGACTTCTTTCATAATGGCAACCATTTTAAATATTCTTTTATGTGCATATAAATTAGCCTTTACAACCTTTTTAAGAAGTAAAGATTATTTTGAATTAATCTTGGCTGGTACTTTAATTACCAATAATCAGAGTTTTAGGGTTAGTATAGACTTCTTTCATAATGGCTACCATTTTAAATATTCTTTTATGTGCATATAAATTAGCCTTTACAACCTTGTTAAGAAGTAAAGATTATTTTGAATTAATCTTGGCTGGTACTTTAATTACCAATAATCAGAGTTTTAGGGTTAGTATAGACTTATTTCATAATGGCTACCATTTTAAATATTCTTTTATGTGCATATAAATAAGCCTTTACAACCTTGTTAAGAAGTAAAGATTATTTTGAATTAATCTTGGCTGGTACTTTAATTACCAATAATCAGAGTTTTAGGGTTAGTATAGACTTCTTTCATAATGGCTACAATTTTAAATATTCTTTTATGTGCATATAAATTAGCCTTTACAACCTTGTTAAGAAGTAAAGATTATTTTGAATTAATCTTGGCTGGTACTTTAATTACCAATAATCAGAGTTTTAGGGTTAGTATAGACTTCTTTCATAATGGCTACCATTTTAAATATTCTTTTATGTGCATATAAATTAGCCTTTACAACCTTGTTAAGAAGTAAAGATTATTTTGAATTAATCTTGGCTGGTAATTTAATTAACAATAATCAGAGTTTTAGGGTTAGTATAGGCTTCTTTCATAATGGTTACCATTTTAAATATTCTTTTATGTGCATATAAATTAGCCTTTACAACCTTGTTAAGAAGTAAAGATTATTTTGAATTAATCTTGGCTGGTACTTTAATTACCAATAATCAGAGTTTTAGGGTTAGTATAGACTTCTTGGCATAATGGTTACCATTTTAAATATTCTTTTATGTGCATATAAATTAGCCTTTACAACCTTGTTAAGAAGTAAAGATTATTTTGAATTAATCTTGGCTGGTACTTTAATTACCAATAATCAGAGTTTTAGGGTTAGTATAGACTTCTTTCATAATGGTTACTATTTTAAATATTCTTTTATGTGCATATAAATTAGCCTTTACAGGTTAAGAAGTAAAGATTATTTTGAATTAATCTTGGCTGGTACTTTAATTACCAATAATCAGAGTTTTAGGGTTAGTATAGACTTCTTTCATAATGGCTACTATTTTAAATATTCTTTTATGTGCATATAAATTAGCCTTTACAACCTTGTTAAGAAGTAAAGATTATTTTGAATTAATCTTGGCTGGTACTTTAATTACCAATAATCAGAGTTTTATGGTTAGTATAGACTTCTTTCATAATGGCTACCATTTTAAATATTCTTTTATGTGCATATAAATTAGCCTTTACAACCTTGTTAAGAAGTAAAGATTATTTTGAATTAATCTTGGCTGGTACTTTAATTACCAATAATCAGAGTTTTAGGGTTAGTATAGACTTATTTCATAATGGCTACCATTTTAAATATTCTTTTATGTGCATATAAATTAGCCTTTACAACCTTGTTAAGAAGTAAAGATTATTTTGAATTAATCTTGGCTGGTACTTTAATTACCAATAATCAGAGTTTTAGGGTTAGTATAGACTTCTTTCATAATGGTTACCATTTTAAATATTCTTTTATGTGCATATAAATTAGCCTTTACAACATTGTTAAGATTAGCAAAGATTATTTTGAATTAATCTTGGCTGGTACTTTAATTACCAATAATCAGAGTTTTAGGGTTAGTATAGACTTCTTTCATAATGGCTACCATTTTAAATATTCTTTTATGTGCATATAAATTAGCCTTTACAACCTTGTTAAAAAGTAAAGATTATTTTGAATTAATCTTAGCTGGTACCTTAATTACCAATAATCAGAGTTTTAGGGTTAGTATAGACTTCTTTCATAATGGCTACCATTTTAAATATTCTTTTATGTGCATATAAATTAGCCTTTACAACCTTGTTAAGAAGTAAAGATTATTTTGAATTAATCTTGGCTGGTACTTTAATAACCAAAAATCAGAGTTTTAGGGTTAGTATAGACTTATTTCATAATGGTTACCATTTTAAATATTCTTTTATGTGCATATAAATTAGCCTTTACAACCTTTAAGATTAGCAAAGATTATTTTGAATTAATCTTGGCTGGTACTTTAATTACCAATAATCAGAGTTTTAGGGTTAGTATAGACTTCTTTCATAATGGCTACCATTTTAAATATTCTTTTATGTGCATATAAATTAGCCTTTACAACCTTGTTAAGAAGTAAAGATTATTTTGAATTAATCATGGCTGGTACTTTAATTACCAATAATCAGAGTTTTAGGGTTAGTATAGACTTATTTCATAATGGCTACCATTTTAAATATTCTTTTATGTGCATATAAATTAGCCTTTACAACCTTGTAAAGAAGTAAAGATTATTTTGAATTAATCTTGGCTGGTACTTTAAATACCAATAATCAGAGTTTTAGGGTTAGTATAGACTTCTTTCATAATGGTTACCATTTTAAATATTCTTTTATGTGCATATAAATTAGCCTTTACAACCTTGTTAAGAAGTAAAGATTATTTTGAATTAATCTTGGCTGGTACTTTAATTACCAATAATCAGAGTTTTAGTGTTAGTATAGACTTCTTTCATAATGGCAACCATTTAAATATTCTTTTATGTGCATATAAATTAGCCTTTACAACCTTTTTAAGAAGTAAAGATTATTTTGAATTAATCTTGGCTGGTACTTTAATTACCAATAATCAGAGTTTTAGGGTTAGTATAGACTTCTTTCATAATGGCTACCATTTTAAATATTCTTTTATGTGCATATAAATTAGCCTTTACAACCTTGTTAAGAAGTAAAGATTATTTTGAATTAATCTTGGCTGGTACTTTAATTACCAATAATCAGAGTTTTAGGGTTAGTATAGACTTATTTCATAATGGCTACCATTTTAAATATTCTTTTATGTGCATATAAATTAGCCTTTACAACCTTGTTAAGAAGTAAAGATTATTTTGAATTAATCTTGGCTGGTACTTTAATTACCAATAATCAGAGTTTTAGGGTTAGTATAGACTTCTTTCATAATGGTTACCATTTTAAATATTCTTTTATGTGCATATAAATTAGCCTTTACAACCTTGTTAAGATTAGCAAAGATTATTTTGAATTAATCTTGGCTGGTACTTTAATTACCAATAATCAGAGTTTTAGGGTTAGTATAGACTTCTTTCATAATGGCTACCATTTTAAATATTCTTTTATGTGCATATAAATTAGCCTTTACAACCTTGTTAAAAAGTAAAGATTATTTTGAATTAATCTTAGCTGGTACTTAAATTACCAATAATCAGAGTTTTAGGGTTAGTATAGACTTCTTTCATAATGGCTACCATTTTAAATATTCTTTTATGTGTATATAAATTAGCCTTTACAACCTTGTTAAGAAGTAAAGATTATTTTGAATTAATCTTGGCTGGTACTTTAATTACCAATAATCAGAGTTTTAGGGTTAGTATAGACTTTATTTCATAATGGGTACCATTTTAAATATTCTTTTATGTGCATATAAATTAGCCTTTACAACCTTAAGATTAGCAAAGATTATTTTGAATTAATCTTGGCTGGTACTTTAATTACCAATAATCAGAGTTTTAGGGTTAGTATAGACTTATTTCATAATGGCTACCATTTTAAATATTCTTTTATGTGCATATAAATTAGCCTTTACAACCTTGTAAAGAAGTAAAGATTATTTTGAATTAATCTTGGCTGGTACTTTAAATACCAATAATCAGAGTTTTAGGGTTAGTATAGACTTCTTTCATAATGGTTACCATTTTAAATATTCTTTTATGTGCATATAAATTAGCCTTTACAACCTTGTTAATAAGTAAAGATTATTTTGAATTAATCTTGGCTGGTACTTTAATTACCAATAATCAGAGTTTTAGGGTTAGTATAGACTTCTTTCATAATGGCTACCATTTTAAATATTCTTTTATGTGCATATAAATTAGCCTTTACAACCTTGTTAAGAAGTAAAGATTATTTTGAATTAATCTTGGCTGGTAATTTAATTAACAATAATCAGAGTTTTAGGGTTAGTATAGGCTTCTTTCATAATGGTTACCATTTTAAATATTCTTTTATGTGCATATAAATTAGCCTTTACAACCTTGTTAAGAAGTAAAGATTATTTTGAATTAATCTTGGCTGGTACTTTAATTACCAATAATCAGAGTTTTAGGGTTAGTATAGACTTATTTCATAATGGTTACCATTTTAAATATTCTTTTATGTGCATATAAATTAGCCTTTACAAACCTTGTTAAGATTAGCAAAGATTATTTTGAATTAATCTTGGCTGGTACTTTAATTACCAATAATCAGAGTTTTAGGGTTAGTATAGACTTATTTCATAATGGTTACCATTTTAAATATTCTTTTATGTGCATATAAATTAGCCTTTACAACCTTAAGATTAGCAAAGATTATTTTGAATTAATTTTGGCTGGTACTTTAATTACCAATAATCAGAGTTTTAGGGTTAGTATAGACTTATTTCATAATGGCTACCATTTTAAATATTCTTTTATGTGCATATAAATTAGCCTTTACAACCTTGTAAAGAAGTAAAGATTATTTTGAATTAATCTTGCCTGGTACTTTAAATACCAATAATCAGAGTTTTAGGGTTAGTATAGACTTCTTTCATAATGGTTACCATTTTAAATATTCTTTTATGTGCATATAAATTAGCCTTTACAACCTTGTTAAGAAGTAAAGATTATTTTGAATTAATCTTGGCTGGTACTTTAATTACCAATAATCAGAGTTTTAGGGTTAGTATAGACTTCTTTCATAATGGCTACAATTTTAAATATTCTTTTATGTGCATATAAATTAGCCTTTACAACCTTGTTAAGAAGTAAAGATTATTTTGAATTAATCTTGGCTGGTACTTTAATTACCAATAATCAGAGTTTTAGGGTTAGTATAGACTTCTTTCATAATGGCTACCATTTTAAATATTCTTTTATGTGCATATAAATTAGCCTTTACAACCTTGTTAAGAAGTAAAGATTATTTTGAATTAATCTTGGCTGGTAATTTAATTAACAATAATCAGAGTTTTAGGGTTAGTATAGGCTTCTTTCATAATGGTTACCATTTTAAATATTCTTTTATGTGCATATAAATTAGCCTTTACAACCTTGTTAAGAAGTAAAGATTATTTTGAATTAATCTTGGCTGGTACTTTAATTACCAATAATCAGAGTTTTAGGGTTAGTATAGACTTCTTTCATAATGGTTACCATTTTAAATATTCTTTTATGTGCATATAAATTAGCCTTTACAACCTTGTTAAGAAGTAAAGATTATTTTGAATTAATCTTGGCTGGTACTTTAATTACCAATAATCAGAGTTTTAGGGTTAGTATAGACTTCTTTCATAATGGTTACCATTTTAAATATTCTTTTATGTGCATAAAAATTAGCCGTTACAAACCTTGTTAAGAAGTAAAGATTATTTTGAATTAATCTTGGCTGGTACTTTAATTACCAATAATCAGAGTTTTAGGGTTAGTATAGACTTCTTTCGTAATGGCTACTATTTTAAATATTCTTTTATGTGCATATAAATTAGCCTTTACAACCTTGTTAAGAAGTAAAGATTATTTTGAATTAATCTTGGCTGGTACTTTAATTACCAATAATCAGAGTTTTATGGTTAGTATAGACTTCTTTCATAATGGCTACCATTTTAAATATTCTTTTATGTGCATATAAATTAGCCTTTACAATCTTGTTAAGAAGTAAAGATTATTTTGAATTAATCTTGGCTTGTACTTTAATTACCAATAATCAGAGTTTTAGGGTTAGTATAGACTTCTTTCATAATGGCTACCATTTTAAATATTCTTTTATTGTGCATATAAATTAGCCTTTACAACCTTGTTAAGAAGTAAAGATTATTTTGAATTAATTTTGGCTGGTACTTTAATTACCAATAATCAGAGTTTTAGGGTTAGTATAGACTTCTTTCATAATGGTTACCATTTTAAATATTCTTTTATGTGCATATAAATTAGCCTTTACAACCTTGTTAAGAAGTGAAGATTATTTTGAATTAATCTTGGCTGGTACTTTAATTACCAATAATCAGAGTTTTATGGTTAGTATAGACTTCTTTCATAATGGCTACCATTTTAAATATTCTTTTATGTGCATATAAATTAGCCTTTACAATCTTGTTAAGAAGTAAAGATTATTTTGAATTAATCTTGGCTTGTACTTTAATTACCAATAATCAGAGTTTTAGGGTTAGTATAGACTTCTTTCATAATGGCTACCATTTTAAATATTCTTTTATGTGCATATAAATTAGCCTTTACAACCTTGTTAAGAAGTAAAGATTATTTTGAATTAATCTTGGCTGGTACTTTAATTACCAATAATCAGAGTTTTAGGGTTAGTATAGACTTCTTTCATTATGGTTACCATTTTAAATATTCTTTTATGTGCATATAAATTAGCCTTTACAACCTTGTTAAGAAGTGAAGATTATTTTGAATTAATCTTGGCTGGTACTTTAATTACCAATAATCAGAGTTTTAGGGTTAGTATAGACTTCTTTCATAATGGCTACCATTTTAAATATTCTTTTATGTGCATATAAATTAGCCTTTACAACCTTGTTAAGAAGTAAAGATTATTTTGAATTAATCTTGGCTGGTACTTTAATTACCAATAATCAGAGTTTTAGGGTTAGTATAGACTTATTTCATAATGGCTACCATTTTAAATATTCTTTTATGTGCATATAAATTAGCCTTTACAACCTTGTAAAGAAGTAAAGATTATTTTGAATTAATCTTGGCTGGTACTTTAAATACCAATAATCAGAGTTTTAGGGTTAGTTATAGACTTCTTTCATAATGGTTACCATTTTAAATATTCTTTTTATGTGCATATAAATTAGCCTTTACAACCTTGTTAAGAAGTAAAGATTATTTTGAATTAATCTTGGCTGGTACTTTAATTACCAATAATCAGAGTTTTAGGGTTAGTATAGACTTCTTTCATAATGGCAACCATTTTAAATATTCTTTTATGTGCATATAAATTAGCCTTTACAACCTTTTTGAGAAGTAAAGATTATTTTGAATTAATCTTGGCTGGTACTTTAATTACCAATAATCAGAGTTTTAGGGTTAGTATAGACTTCTTTCATAATGGCTACCATTTTAAATATTCTTTTATGTGCATATAAATTAGCCTTTACAACCTTGTTAAGAAGTAAAGATTATTTTGAATTAATCTTGGCTGGTACTTTAATTACCAATAATCAGAGTTTTAGGGTTAGTATAGACTTCTTTCATAATGGCTACCATTTTAAATATTCTTTTATGTGCATATAAATTAGCCTTTACAACCTTGTTAAGAAGTAAAGATTATTTTGAATTAATCTTGGCTGGTACTTTAATTACCAATAATCGGAGTTTTAGGGTTAGTATAGACTTCTTTCATAATGGTTACCATTTTAAATATTCTTTTATGTGCATATAAATTAGCCTTTACAACCTTGTTAAGATAGCAAAGATTATTTTGAATTAATCTTGGCTGGTACTTTAATTACCAATAATCAGAGTTTTAGGGTTAGTATAGACTTCTTTCATAATGGCTACCATTTTAAATATTCTTTTATGTGCATATAAATTAGCCTTTACAACCTTGTTAAGATTAGTAAAGATTATTTTGAATTAATCTTGGCTGGTACTTTAATTACCAATAATCGGAGTTTTAGGGTTAGTATAGACTTCTTTCATAATGGTTACCATTTTAAATATTCTTTTATGTGCATATAAATTAGCCTTTACAACCTTGTTAAGATTAGTAAAGATTATTTTGAATTAATCTTGGCTGGTACTTTAATTACCAATAATCAGAGTTTTAGGGTTAGTATAGACTTCTTTCATAATGGCTACCATTTTAAATATTCTTTTATGTGCATATAAATTAGCCTTTACAACCTTGTTAAAAAGTAAAGATTATTTTGAATTAATCTTAGCTGGTACCTTTAATTACCAATAATCAGAGTTTTAGGGTTAGTATAGACTTCTTTCATAATGGCTACCATTTTTAAATATTCTTTTATGTGCATATAAATTAGCCTTTACAACCTTGTTAAGAAGTAAAGATTATTTTGAATTAATCTTGGCTGGTACTTTAATTACCAATAATCAGAGTTTTTAGGGTTAGTATAGACTTCTTTCATAATGGCAACCATTTTAAATATTCTTTTATGTGCATATAAATTAGCCTTTACAACCTTTTTAAGAAGTAAAGATTATTTTGAATTAATCTTGGCTGGTACTTTAATTACCAATAATCAGAGTTTTAGGGTTAGTATAGACTTCTTTCATAATGGCTACCATTTTAAATATTCTTTTATGTGCATATAAATTAGCCTTTACAACCTTGTTAAGAAGTAAAGATTATTTTGAATTAATCTTGGCTGGTACTTTAATTACCAATAATCAGAGTTTTAGGGTTAGTATAGACTTATTTCATAATGGCTACCATTTTAAATATTCTTTTATGTGCATATAAATTAGCCTTTACAACCTTGTTAAGAAGTAAAGATTATTTTGAATTAATCTTGGCTGGTACTTTAATTACCAATAATCAGAGTTTTAGGGTTAGTATAGACTTCTTTCATAATGGTTACCATTTTAAATATTATTTTATGTGCATATAAATTAGCCTTTACAACCTTGTTAAGATTAGCAAAGATTATTTTGAATTAATCTTGGCTGGTACTTTAATTACCAATAATCAGAGTTTTAGGGTTAGTATAGACTTCTTTCATAATGGCTACCATTTTAAATATTCTTTTATGTGCATATAAATTAGCCTTTACAACCTTGTTAAAAAGTAAAGATTATTTTGAATTAATCTTAGCTGGTACCTTAATTACCAATAATCAGAGTTTTAGGGTTAGTATAGACTTCTTTCATAATGGCTACCATTTTAAATATTCTTTTATGTGCATATAAATTAGCCTTTACAACCTTGTTAAGAAGTAAAGATTATTTTGAATTAATCTTGGCTGGTACTTTAATTACCAATAATCAGGAGTTTTAGGGTTAGTATAGACTTATTTCATAATCGTTACCATTTTAAATATTCTTTTATGTGCATATAAATTAGCCTTTACAACCTTAAGATTAGCAAAGATTATTTTGAATTAATCTTGGCTGGTACTTTAATTACCAATAATCAGAGTTTTAGGGTTAGTATAGACTTCTTTCATAATGGCTACCATTTTAAATATTCTTTTATGTGCATATAAATTAGCCTTTACAACCTTGTAAAGAAGTAAAGATTATTTTGAATTAATCTTGGCTGGGTACTTTAATTACCAATAATCAGAGTTTTAGGGTTAGTATAGACTTCTTTCATAATGGCTACCATTTTAAATATTCTTTTATGTGCATATAAATTAGCCTTTACAACCTTGTTAAGAAGTAAAGATTATTTTGAATTAATCTTGGCTGGTACTTTAATTACCAATAATCAGAGTTTTAGGGTTAGTATAGACTTCTTTCATAATGGTTACCATTTTAAATATTCCTTTTATGTGCATATAAATTTGCCTTTACAACCTTGTTAAGATAAAGATTATTTTGAATTCATCTTGGCTGGTACTTTAATTACCAATAATCAGAGTTTTAGGGTTAGTATAGACTTCTTTCATAATGGCTACCATTTTAAAATATTCTTTTATGTGCATATAAATTAGCCTTTACAACCTTGTTAAGAAGTAAAGATTATTTTGAATTAATCTTGGCTGGTACTTTAATTACCAATAATCAGAGTTTTAGGGTTAGTAATAGACTTCTTTCATAATGGCTACCATTTTAAATATTATTTTATGTGCATATAAATTAGCCTTTACAAACCTTGTTAAGAAGTAAAGATTATTTTGAATTAATCTTGGCTGGTACTTTAATTACCAATAATCAGAGTTTTAGGGTTAGTATAGACTTCTTTCATAATGGCTACCATTTTAAATATTCTTTTATGTGCATATAAATTAGCCTTTACAACCTTGTTAAGAAGTAAAGATTATTTTGAATTAATCTTGGCTGGTACTTTAATTACCAATAATCAGAGTTTTAGGGTTAGTATAGACTTCTTTCATAATGGCTACCATTTTTAAATATTCTTTTATGTGCATATAAATTACCCTTTACAACCTTGTTAAGAAGTAAAGATTATTTTGAATTAATCTTGGCTGGTACTTTAATTACCAATAATCAGAGTTTTAGGGTTAGTATAGACTTCTTTCATAATGGTTACCATTTTAAATATTATTTTATGTGCATATAAATTAGCCTTTACAACCTTGTTAAGATTAGCAAAGATTATTTTGAATTAATCTTGGCTGGTACTTTAATTACCAATAATCAGAGTTTTAGGGTTAGTATAGACTTCTTTCATAATGGCTACCATTTTAAATATTCTTTTATGTGCATATAAATTAGCCTTTACAACCTTGTTAAAAAGTAAAGATTATTTTGAATTAATCTTAGCTGGTACCTTAATTACCAATAATCAGAGTTTTAGGGTTAGTATAGACTTCTTTCATAATGGCTACCATTTTAAATATTCTTTTATGTGCATATAAATTAGCCTTTACAACCTTGTTAAGAAGTAAAGATTATTTTGAATTAATCTTGGCTGGTACTTTAATTACCAATAATCAGAGTTTTAGGGTTAGTATAGACTTATTTCATAATCGTTACCATTTTAAATATTCTTTTATGTGCATATAAATTAGCCTTTACAACCTTAAGATTAGCAAAGATTATTTTGAATTAATCTTGGCTGGTACTTTAATTACCAATAATCAGAGTTTTAGGGTTAGTATAGACTTCTTTCATAATGGCTACCATTTTAAATATTCTTTTATGTGCATATAAATTAGCCTTTACAACCTTGTAAAGAAGTAAAGATTATTTTGAATTAATCTTGGCTGGTACTTTAATTACCAATAATCAGAGTTTTAGGGTTAGTATAGACTTCTTTCATAATGGCTACCATTTTAAATATTCTTTTATGTGCATATAAATTAGCCTTTACAACCTTGTTAAGAAGTAAAGATTATTTTGAATTAATCTTGGCTGGTACTTTAATTACCAATAATCAGAGTTTTAGGGTTAGTATAGACTTCTTTCATAATGGCTACCATTTTAAATATTATTTTATGTGCATATAAATTAGCCTTTACAACCTTGTTAAGAAGTAAAGATTATTTTGAATTAATCTTGGCTGGTACTTTAATTACCAATAATCAGAGTTTTAGGGTTAGTATAGACTTCTTTCATAATGGCTACCATTTTAAATATTCTTTTATGTGCATATAAATTAGCCTTTACAACCTTGTTAAGAAGTAAAGATTATTTTGAATTAATCTTGGCTGGTACTTTAATTACCAATAATCAGAGTTTTAGGGTTAGTATAGACTTCTTTCATAATGGCTACCATTTTAAATATTCTTTTATGTGCATATAAATTACACCTTTACAAACCTTGTTAAGAAGTAAAGATTATTTTGAATTAATCTTGGCTGGTACTTTAATTACCAATAATCAGAGTTTTAGGGTTAGTATAGACTTCTTTCATAATGGCTACCATTTTAAATATTCTTTTATGTGCATATAAATTAGCCTTTACGACCTTGTTAAGAAGTAAAGATTATTTTGAATTAATCTTGGCTGGTACTTTAATTACCAATAATCAGAGTTTTAGGGTTAGTATAGACTTCTTTCATAATGGCTACCATTTTAAATATTCTTTTATGTGCATATAAATTAGCCTTTACAACCTTGTTAAGAAGTAAAGATTATTTTGATATTAATCTTGGCTGGTACTTTAATTACCAATAATCAAAGTTTTAGGTTAGTATAGACTTCTTTCATAATGGCTACCATTTTAAATATTCTTTTATGTGGATATAAATTAGCCTTTACAACCTTGTTAAGAAGTAAAGATTATTTTGAATTAATCTTGGCTGGTAATTTAATTACCAATAATCAGAGTTTTAGGGTTAGTATAGACTTCTTTCATAATGGCTACCATTTTAAATATTCTTTTATGTGCATATAAATTAGCCTTTACAACCTCAAGATTAGCAAAGATTATTTTGAATTAATCTTGGCTGGTACTTTAATTACCAATAATCAGAGTTTTAGGGTTAGTATAGACTTCTTTCATAATGGCTACCATTTTAAATATTCTTTTATGTGCATATAAATTAGCCTTTACAACCTTGTTAAGAAGTAAAGATTATTTTGAATTAATCTTGGCTGCTACTTTAATTACCAATAATCAGAGTTTTAGGGTTAGTATAGACTTCTTTCATAATGGTTACCATTTTAAATATTCTTTTATGTGCATATAAATTAGCCTTTACAACCTTGTTAGATTAGCAAAGATTATTTTGAATTAATCTTGGCTGGTGCTTTAATTACCAATAATCAGAGTTTTAGGGTTAGTATAGACTTCTTTCATAATGGCTACCATTTTAAATATTCTTTTATGTGCATATAAATTAGCCTTTACAACCTTGTTAAGAAGTAAAGATTATTTTGAATTAATCTTGGCTGGTGCTTTAATTACCAATAATCAGAGTTTTAGGGTTAGTACAGACTTCTTTCATAATGGCTACCATTTTAAAATATTATTTTATGTGCATATAAATTAGGCTTTACAACCTTGTTAAGAAGTAAAGATCATTTTGAATTAATCTTGGCTGGTACTTTAATTACCAATAATCAGAGTTTTAGGGTTAGTATAGACTTATTTCATAATGGCTACCATTTTAAATATTCTTTTATGTGCATATAAATTAGCCTTTACAACCTTGTTAAGAAGTAAAGATTATTTTGAATTAATCTTGGCTGGTACTTTAATTACCAATAATCAGAGTTTTAGGGTTAGTATAGACTTCTTTCATAATGGCTACCATTTTAAATATTATTTTATGTGCATATAAATTAGCCTTTACAACCTTGTTAAGAAGTAAAGATTATTTTGAATTAATCTTGGCTGGTACTTTAATTACCAATAATCAGAGTTTTAGGGTCAGTATAGACTTATTTCATAATGGCTACCATTTTAAATATTATTTTATGTGCATATAAATTAGCCTTTACAACCTTGTTAAGAAGTAAAGATTATTTTGAATTAATCTTGGCTGGTACTTTAATTACCAATAATCAGAGTTTTAGAGTTAGTATAGACTTCTTTCATAATGGTTACCATTTTAAATATTCTTTTATGTGCATATAAATTAGCCTTTACAACCTTAAGATTAGCAACTTTAATTACCAATAATCAGAGTTTTAGGGTTATTATAGACTTCTTTCATAATGGTTACCATTTTAAATATTCTTCTATGTGCATATAAATTAGCCTTTACAACCTTGTTAAGATTAGCAAAGATTATTTTGAATTAATCTTGGCTGGTACTTTAATTACCAATAATCAGAGTTTTAGGGTTAGTATAGACTTCTTTCATAATGGCTACCATTTTAAATATTCTTTTATGTGCATATAAATTAGCCTTTCTTGTTAAGAAGTAAAGATTATTTTGAATTAATCTTGGCTTGTACTTTAATTACCAATAATCAGAGTTTTAGGGTTAGTATAGACTTCTTTCATAATGGCTACCATTTTAAATATTCTTTTATGTGCATATAAATTAGCCTTTACAACCTTGTTAAGAAGTAAAGATTATTTTGAATTAATTTTGGCTGGTACTTTAATTACCAATAATCAGAGTTTTAGGGTTAGTATAGACTTCTTTCATAATGGCTACCATTTTAAATATTCTTTTATGTGCATATAAATTAGCCTTTACAACCTTGTTAAGAAGTAAAGATTATTTTGAATTAATCTTGGCTGGTACTTTAATTACCAAAAATCAGAGTTTTAGGGTTAGTATAGACTTCTTTCATAATGGCTACCATTTTAAATATTCTTTTAATGTGCATATAAATTAGCCTTTACAACCTTGTTAAGAATTAAAGATTATTTTGAATTAATCTTGGCTGGTACTTTAATTACCAATAATCAGAGTTTTAGGGTTAGTATAGACTTATTTCATAATGGCTACCATTTTAAATATTCTTTTATGTGCATATAAATTAGCCTTTTCAACCTTGTTAAGAAGTAAAGATTATTTTGAATTAATCTTGGCTGGTACTTTAATTACCAATAATCAGAGTTTTAGGGTTAGTATAGACTTCTTTCATAATGGCTACCATTTTAAATATTCTTTTATGTGCATATAAATTAGCCTTTACAACCTTGTTAAGAAGTAAAGATTATTTTGAATTAATTTTGGCTGGTACTTTAATTACCAATAATCAGAGTTTTAGGGTTAGTATAGACTTATTTCATAATAGCTACCATTTTAAATATTATTTTATGTGCATATAAATTAGCCTTTACAACCTTGTAAAGAAGTAAAGATTATTTTGAATTAATCTTGGCTGGTACTTTAAATACCAATAATCAGAGTTTTAGGGTTAGTATAGACTTCTTTCATAATGGTTACCATTTTAAATATTCTTTTATGTGCATATAAATTAGCCTTTACAACCTTGTTAAGAAGTAAAGATTATTTTGAATTAATCTTGGCTGGTACTTTAATTACCAATAATCAGAGTTTTAGGGTTAGTATAGACTTCTTTCATAATGGCTACCATTTTAAATATTATTTTATGTGCATATAAATTAGCCTTTACAACCTTGTTAAGAAGTAAAGATTATTTTGAATTAATCTTGGCTGGTACTTTAATTACCAATAATCAGAGTTTTAGGGTTAGTATAGACTTCTTTCATAATGGTTACCATTTTAAATATTCTTTTATGTGCATATAAATTAGCCTTTACAACCTTGTTAAGAAGTAAAGATTATTTTGAATTAATCTTGGCTGGTATGTAAATTACCAATAATCGGAGTTTTAAAGTTAGTATAGACTTCTTTCATAATGGCTACCATTTTAAATATCCTTTTATGTGCATATAAATTAGCCTTTACAACCTTGTAAAGAAGTAAAGATTATTTTGAATTAATCTTGGCTGGTACTTTAAATACCAATAATCAGAGTTTTAGGATTAGTATAGACTTCTTTCATAATGGCTACCATTTTCAATATTCTTTAATGTGCATATAAATTAGCCTTTACAACCTTGTTAAGAAGTAAAGATTATTTTGAATTAATTTTGGCTGGTACTTTAATTACCAATAATCAGAGTTTTAGGGTTAGTATAGACTTCTTTCATAATGGCTACCATTTTAAATATTCTTTTATGTGCATATAAATTAGCCTTTACAAACCTTGTTAAGAAGTAAAGATTATTTTGAATTAATCTTGGCTGGTACTTTAATTACCAATAATCAGAGTTTTAGGGTTAGCATAGACTTCTTTCATAATGGTTACCATTTTAAATATTCTTTTATGTGCATATAAATTAGCCTTTACAACCTTGTTAAGATTAGCAAAGATTATTTTGAATTAATCTTGGCTGGTACTTTAATTACCAATAATCAGAGTTTTAGGGTTAGCATAGACTTCTTTCATAATGGTTACCATTTTAAATATTCTTTTATGTGCATATAAATTAGCCTTTACAACCTTGTTAAGATAGCAAAGATTATTTTGAATTAATCCTTGGCTGGTACTTTAATTACCAATAATCAGAGTTTTAGGGTTAGTATAGACTTCTTTCATAATGGCTACCATTTTAAATATTCTTTTATGTGCATATAAATTAGCCTTTACAACCTTGTTGAGAAGTAAAGATTATTTTTAATTAATCTTGGCTGGTACTTTAATTACCAATAATCAGAGTTTTAGGGTTAGTATAGACTTCTTTCATAATGGCTACCATTTTAAATATTCTTTTATGTGCATATAAATTAGCCTTTACAACCTTGTTAAGAAGTAAAGATTATTTTGAATTAATCTTGACTGGTACTTTAATTACCAATAATCAGAGTTTTATGGTTAGTATAGACTTCTTTCATAATGGCTACCATTTTAAATATTCTTTTATGTGCATATAAATTAGCCTTTACAAACTTGTTAAGAAGTAAAGATTATTTTGAATTAATTTTGGCTGGTACTTTAATTACCAATAATCAGAGTTTTAGGGTTAGTATAGACTTCTTTCATAATGGCTACCATTTTAAATATTCTTTTATGTGCATATAAATTAGCCTTTACAACCTTGTTAAGAAGTAAAGATTATTTTGAATTACTCTTGGCTGGTACTTTAATTACCAATAATCAGAGTTTTAGGGTTAGTATAGACTTCTTTCATAATGGCTACCATTTTAAATATTATTTTATGTGCATATAAATTAGCCTTTACAACCTTGTTAAGAAGTAAAGATTATTTTGAATTAATCTTGGCTGGTACTTTAATTACCAATAATCAGAGTTTTAGGGTTAGTATAGACTTATTTCATTATGGCTACATTTTAAATATTATTTTATGTGCATATAAATTAGCCTTTACAACCTTGTTAAGAAGTAAAAGATTATTTTGAATTAATCTTGGCTGGTACTTTAATTACCAAAAATCAGAGTTTTAGGGTTAGTATAGACTTCTTTCATTAATGGTTACCATTTTAAATATTCTTTTATGTGCATATAAATTAGCCTTTACAACCTTGTTAAGAAGTAAAGATTATTTTTGAATTAATCTTGGCTGGTACATAAATTACCAATAATCGGAGTTTTTAGGGTTAGTATAGACTTCTTTGATAATGGCTACCATTTTAAATATCCTTTTATGTGCATATAAATTAGCCTTTACAACCTTGTTAAGAAGTAAAGATTATTTTGAATTAATCTTGGCTGGTACTTTAATTACCAATAATCAGAGTTTTAGGGTTAGTATAGACTTCTTTCATAATGGCTACCATTTTAAATATTCTTTTATGTGCATATAAATTAGCCTTTACAACCTTGTTAAGAAGTAAAGATTATTTTGAATTAATTTTGGCTGGTACTTTAATTACCAATAATCAGAGTTTTAGGGTTAGTAATAGACTTCTTTCATAATGGCTACCATTTTAAATATTCTTTTATGTGCATATAAATTAGCCTTTACAACCTTGTTAAGAAGTAAAGATTATTTTGAATTAATCTTGGCTGGTACTTTAATTACCAATAATCAGAGTTTTAGGGTTAGCATAGACTTCTTTCATAATGGTTACCATTTTAAATATTCTTTTATGTGCATATAAATTAGCCTTTACAACCTTGTTAAGATTAGCAAAGATTATTTTGAAATTAATCTTGGCTGGTACTTTAATTACCAATAATCAGAGTTTTAGGGTTAGTATAGACTTCTTTCATAATGGCTACCATTTTAAATATTCTTTTATGTGCATATAAATTAGCCTTTACAACCTTGTTGAGAAGTAAAGATTATTTTTAATTAATCTTGGCTGGTACTTTAATTACCAATAATCAGAGTTTTTAGGGTTTAGTATAGACTTCTTTCATAATGGCTACCATTTTAAATATTCTTTTATGTGCATATAAATTAGCCTTTACAAACCTTGTTAAGAAGTAAAGATTATTTTGAATTAATCTTGACTGGTACTTTAATTACCAATAATCAGAGTTTTAGGGTTAGTATAGACTTCTTTCATAATGGCTACCATTTTAAATATTCTTTTATGTGCATATAAATTAGCCTTTACAAACTTGTTAAGAAGTAAAGATTATTTTGAATTAATTTTGGCTGGTACTTTAATTACCAATAATCAGAGGTTTTAGGGTTAGTATAGACTTCTTTCATAATGGCTACCATTTTAAATATTCTTTTTATGTGCATATAAATTAGCCTTTACAACCTTGTTAAGAAGTAAAGATTATTTTGAATTACTCTTGGCTGGTACTTTAATTACCAATAATCAGAGTTTTAGGGTTAGTATAGACTTCTTTCATAATGGCTACCATTTTAAATATTATTTTATGTGCATATAAATTAGCCTTTACAACCTTGTTAAGAAGTAAAGATTATTTTGAATTAATTTTGGCTGGTACTTTAATTACCAATAATCAGAGTTTTAGGGTTAGTATAGACTTCTTTCATAATGGCTACCATTTTAAATATTCTTTTATGTGCATATAAATTAGCCTTTACAACCTTGTTAAGAAGTAAAGATTATTGAATTAATTTTGGCTGGTACTTTAATTACCAATAATCAGAGTTTTAGGGTTAGTATAGACTTCTTTCATAATGGCTACCATTTTAAATATTCTTTTATGTGCATATAAATTAGCCTTTACAAACTTGTTAAGAAGTAAAGATTATTTTGAATTAATTTTGGCTGGTACTTTAATTACCAATAATCAGAGTTTTAGGGTTAGTATAGACTTCTTTCATAATGGCTACCATTTTAAATATTCTTTTATGTGCATATAAATTAGCCTTTACAACCTTGTTAAGAAGTAAAGATTATTTTGAATTACTCTTGGCTGGTACTTTAATTACCAATAATCAGAGTTTTAGGGTTAGTATAGACTTCTTTCATAATGGCTACCATTTTAAATATTCTTTTATGTGCATATAAAATTAGCCTTTACAACCTTGTTAAGAAGTAAAGATTATTTTGAATTAATTTTGGCTGGTACTTTAATTACCAATAATCAGAGTTTTAGGGTTAGTATAGACTTCTTTCATAATGGCTACCATTTTAAATATTCTTTTATGTGCATATAAATTAGCCTTTACAACCTTGTTAAGAAGTAAAGATTATTGAATTAATTTTGGCTGGTACTTTAATTACCAATAATCAGAGTTTTAGGGTTAGTATAGACTTCTTTCATAATGGCTACCATTTTAAATATTCTTTTATGTGCATATAAATTAGCCTTTACAACCTTGTTAAGAAGTAAAGATTATTTTGAATTAATCTTGGCTGGTGCTTTAATTACCAATAATCAGAGTTTTAGGGTTAGTATAGACTTGTTTCATAATGGCTACCATTTTAAATATTATTTTATGTGCATTAAATTAGCCTTTACAACCTTGTTAAGAAGTAAAGATTATTTTGAATTAA
Source organism: Chrysogorgia sp. JL179-B06 (assembly GCA_035772405.1). Classification (NCBI taxonomy): domain Eukaryota; kingdom Metazoa; phylum Cnidaria; class Anthozoa; order Scleralcyonacea; family Chrysogorgiidae; genus Chrysogorgia; species Chrysogorgia sp. JL179-B06. The sequence goes on from JAYKKM010000318.1 coordinate 34,130, forward strand.
TCTTGGCTGGTACTTTAATTACCAATAATCAGAGTTTTAGGGTTAGCATAGACGTCTTTCATAATGGCTGCCATTTTAAATATTCTTTTATGTGCATATAAATTAGCCTTTACAACCTTGTTAAGATTAGCAAAGATTATTTTGAATTAATCTTGGCTGGTACTTTAATTACCAATAATCAGAGTTTTAGGGTTAGTATAGACTTATTTCATAATGGCTACATTTTAAATATTCTTTTATGTGCATATAAATTAGCCTTTACAACCTTGTAAAGAAGTAAAGATTATTTTGAATTAATCTTGGCTGGTACTTTAAATACCAATAATCAGAGTTTTAGGGTTAGTATAGACTTCTTTCATAATGGTTACCATTTTAAATATTCTTTTATGTGCATATAAATTAGCCTTTATAACCTTGTTAAGAAGTAAAGATTATTTTGAATTAATCTTGGCTGGTACTTTAATTACCAATAATCAGAGTTTTAGGGTTAGTATAGACTTCTTTCATAATGGCTACCATTTTAAATATTATTTTATGTGCATATAAATTAGCCTTTACAACCTTGTTAAGAAGTAAAGATTATTTTGAATTAATCTTGGCTGGTACTTTAATTACCAATAATCAGAGTTTTAGGGTTAGTATAGACTTCTTTCATAATGGTTACCATTTTAAATATTCTTTTATGTGCATATAAATTAGCCTTTACAACCTTGTTATGAAGTAAAGATTATTTTGAATTAATCTTGGCTGGTACTTTAATTACCAATAATCAGAGTTTTAGGGTTAGTATAGACTTTCTTTCATAATGGCTACCATTTTAAATATTTCTTTTATCTGCATATAAATTAGCCTTTACAACCTTGTTAAGAAGTAAAGATTATTTTGAATTAATCTTGGCTGGTACTTTAATTACCAATAATCAGAGTTTTAGGGTTAGTATAGACTTCTTTCATAATGGCTACCATTTTAAATATTCTTTTATGTGCATATAAATTAGCCTTTACAACCTTGTTAAGAAGTAAAGATTATTTTTATTAATCTTGGCTGTACTTTAATTACCAATAATTAGAGTTTTAGGGTTAGTATAGACTTCTTTCATAATGGCTACCATTTTAAGTATTATTTTATGTGCATATAAATTAGCCTTTACAACCTTGTTAAGAAGTAAAGATTATTTTGAATTAATCTTGGCTGGTACTTTAATTACCAATAATCAGAGTTTTAGGGTTAGTATAGACTTCTTTCATAATGGCTACCATTTTAAATATTATTTTATGTGCATATAAATTAGCCTTTACAACCTTGTTAAGAAGTAAAGATTATTTTGAATTAATCTTGGCTGGTACTTTAATTACCAATAATCAGAGTATTAGGGTTAGTATAGACTTCTTTCATAATGGCTACCATTTTAAATATTATTTTATGTGCATATAAATTAGCCTTTACAACCTTGTTAAGAAGTAAAGATTATTTTGAATTAATCTTGGCTGGTACTTTAATTACCAATAATCAGAGTTTTAGGGTTAGTATAGACTTCTTTCATAATGGCTACATTTTAAATATTCTTTTATGTGCATATAAATTAACCTTTACAACCTTGTTAAGAAGTAAAGATTATTTTGAATTAATCTTGGCTGGTACTTTTAATTACCAATAATCAGAGTTTTAGGGTTAGTATAGACTTCTTTCATAATGGCTACAATTTTAAATATTCTTTTATGTGCATATAAATTAGCCTTTACAACCTTGTTAAGAAGTAAAAGATTATTTTGAATTAATCTTGGCTGGTACTTTAATTACCAATAATCAGAGTTTTAGGGTTAGTATAGACTTCTTTCATAATGGCTACCATTTTAAATATTCTTTTATGTGCATATAAATTAGCCTTTACAACCTTGTTAAGAAGTAAAGATTATTTTGAATTAATCTTGGCTGGTAATTTAATTAACAATAATCAGAGTTTAGGGTTAGTATAGGCTTCTTTCATAATGGTTACCATTTTAAATATTCTTTTATGTGCATATAAATTAGCCTTTACAACCTTGTTAAGAAGTAAAGATTATTTTGAATTAATCTTGGCTGGTACTTTAATTACCAATAATCAGAGTTTTAGGGTTAGTATAGACTTCTTGCATAATGGTTACCATTTTAAATATTCTTTTATGTGCATATAAATTAGCCTTTACAAACCTTGTTAAGAAGTAAAGATTATTTTGAATTAATCTTGGCTGGTACTTTAATTACCAATAATCAGAGTTTTAGGGTTAGTATAGACTTCTTTCATAATGGTTACCATTTTAAATATTCTTTTATGTGCATATAAATTAGCCGTTACAACCTTGTTAAGAAGTAAAGATTATTTTGAATTAATCTTGGCTGGTACATTTAATTACCAATAATCAGAGTTTTAGGGTTAGTATAGACTTCTTTCATAATGGCTACTATTTTAAATATTCTTTTATGTGCATATAAATTAGCCTTTACAACCTTGTTAAGAAGTAAAGATTATTTTGAATTAATCTTGGCTGGTACTTTAATTACCAATAATCAGAGTTTTATGGTTAGTATAGACTTCTTTCATAATGGCTACCTTTTTAAATATATCTTTTATGTGCATATAAATTAGCCTTTACAATTCTTGTTAAGAAGTAAAGATTATTTTGAATTAATCTTGGCTTGTACTTTAATTACCAATAATCAGAGTTTTAGGGTTAGTATAGACTTCTTTCATAATGGCTACCATTTTAAATATTCTTTTATGTGCATATAAATTAGCCTTTACAACCTTGTTAAGAAGTAAAGATTATTTTGAATTAATTTTGGCTGGTACTTTAATTACCAATAATCAGAGTTTTAGGGTTAGTATAGACTTCTTTCATAATGGTTACCATTTTAAATATTCTTTTATGTGCATATAAATTAGCCTTTACAACCTTGTTAAGAAGTGAAGATTATTTTGAATTAATCTTGGCTGGTACTTTAATTACCAATAATCAGAGTTTTAGGGTTAGTATAGACTTCTTTCATAATGGCTACCATTTTAAATATTCTTTTATGTGCATATAAATTAGCCTTTACAACCTTGTTAAGAAGTAAAGATTATTTTGAATTAATCATGGCTGGTACTTTAATTACCAATAATCAGAGTTTTAGGGTTAGTATAGACTTATTTCATAATGGCTACCATTTTAAATATTCTTTTATGTGCATATAAATTAGCCTTTACAACCTTGTAAAGAAGTAAAGATTATTTTGAATTAATCTTGGCTGGTACTTTAAATACCAATAATCAGAGTTTTAGGGTTAGTATAGACTTCTTTCATAATGGTTACCATTTTAAATATTCTTTTATGTGCATATAAATTAGCCTTTACAACCTTGTTAAGAAGTAAAGATTATTTTGAATTAATCTTGGCTGGTACTTTAATTACCAATAATCAGAGTTTTAGTGTTAGTATAGACTTTCTTTCATAATGGCAACCATTTTAAATATTCTTTTATGTGCATATAAATTAGCCTTTACAACCTTTTTAAGAAGTAAAGATTATTTTGAATTAATCTTGGCTGGTACTTTAATTACCAATAATCAGAGTTTTAGGGTTAGTAATAGACTTCTTTCATAATGGCTACCATTTTAAATATTCTTTTATGTGCATATAAATTAGCCTTTACAACCTTGTTAAGAAGTAAAGATTATTTTGAATTAATCTTGGCTGGTACTTTAATTACCAATAATCAGAGTTTTAGGGTTAGTATAGACTTATTTCATAATGGCTACCATTTTAAATATTCTTTTATGTGCATATAAATTAGCCTTTACAACCTTGTTAAGAAGTAAAGATTATTTTGAATTAATCTTGGCTGGTACTTTAATTACCAATAATCAGAGTTTTAGGGTTAGTATAGACTTCTTTCATAATGGCTACAATTTTAAATATTCTTTTATGTGCATATAAATTAGCCTTTACAAACCTTGTTAAGAAGTAAAGATTATTTTGAATTAATCTTGGCTGGTACTTTAATTACCAATAATCAGAGTTTTAGGGTTAGTATAGACTTCTTTCATAATGGCTACCATTTTAAATATTCTTTTATGTGCATATAAATTAGCCTTTACAACCTTGTTAAGAAGTAAAGATTATTTTGAATTAATCTTGGCTGGTAATTTAATTAACAATAATCAGAGTTTTAGGGTTAGTATAGGCTTCTTTCATAATGGTTACCATTTTAAATATTCTTTTATGTGCATATAAATTAGCCTTTACAACCTTGTTAAGAAGTAAAGATTATTTTGAATTAATCTTGGCTGGTACTTTAATTACCAATAATCAGAGTTTTAGGGTTAGTATAGACTTCTTTCATAATGGTTACCATTTTAAATATTCTTTTATGTGCATATAAATTAGCCTTTACAACCTTGTTAAGAAGTAAAGATTATTTTGAATTAATCTTGGCTGGTACTTTAATTACCAATAATCAGAGTTTTAGGGTTAGTATAGACTTCTTTCATAATGGTTACCATTTTAAATATTCTTTTATGTGCATATAAATTAGCCTTTACAGGTTAAGAAGTAAAGATTATTTTGAATTAATCTTGGCTGGTACTTTAATTACCAATAATCAGAGTTTTTAGGGTTAGTATAGACTTCTTTCATAATGGCTACTATTTTAAATATTCTTTTATGTGCATATAAATTAGCCTTTACAACCTTGTTAAGAAGTAAAGATTATTTTGAATTAATCTTGGCTGGTACTTTAATTACCAATAATCAGAGTTTTATGGTTAGTATAGACTTCTTTCATAATGGCTACCTTTTTAAATATTCTTTTATGTGCATATAAATTAGCCTTTACAATCTTGTTAAGAAGTAAAGATTATTTTGAATTAATCTTGGCTTTGTACTTTAATTACCAATAATCAGAGTTTTAGGGTTAGTATAGACTTCTTTCATAATGGCTACCATTTTAAATATTCTTTTATGTGCATATAAATTAGCCTTTACAACCTTGTTAAGAAGTAAAGATTATTTTGAATTAATTTTGGCTGGTACTTTAATTACCAATAATCAGAGTTTTAGGGTTAGTATAGACTTCTTTCATAAATGGTTACCATTTTAAATATTCTTTTTATGTGCATATAAATTAGCCTTTACAACCTTGTTAAGAAGTGAAGATTATTTTGAATTAATCTTGGCTGGTACTATTAATTACCAATAATCAGAGTTTTAGGGTTAGTATAGACTTCTTTCATAATGGCTACCATTTTAAATATTCTTTTATGTGCATATAAATTAGCCTTTACAACCTTGTTAAGAAGTAAAGATTATTTTGAATTAATCATGGCTGGTACTTTAATTACCAATAATCAGAGTTTTTAGGGTTAGTTATAGACTTATTTCATAATGGCTACCATTTTAAATATTCTTTTATGTGCATATAAATTAGCCTTTACAACCTTGTAAAGAAGTAAAGATTATTTTGAATTAATCTTGGCTGGTACTTTAAATACCAATAATCAGAGTTTTAGGGTTAGTATAGACTTCTTTCATAATGGTTACCATTTTAAATATTCTTTTATGTGCATATAAATTAGCCTTTACAACCTTGTTAAGAAGTAAAGATTATTTTGAATTAATCTTGGCTGGTACTTTAATTACCAATAATCAGAGTTTTAGTGTTAGTATAGACTTCTTTCATAATGGCAACCATTTTAAATATTCTTTTATGCGCATATAAATTAGCCTTTACAACCTTTTTAAGAAGTAAAGATTATTTTGAATTAATCTTGGCTGGTACTTTAATTACCAATAATCAGAGTTTTAGGGTTAGTATAGACTTCTTTCATAATGGCTACCATTTTAAATATTCTTTTATGTGCATATAAATTAGCCTTTACAACCTTGTTAAGAAGTAAAGATTATTTTGAATTAATCTTGGCTGGTACTTTAATTACCAATAATCAGAGTTTTAGGGTTAGTATAGACTTATTTCATAATGGCTACCATTTTAAATATTCTTTTATGTGCATATAAATTAGCCTTTACAACCTTGTTAAGAAGTAAAGATTATTTTGAATTAATCTTGGCTGGTACTTTAATTACCAATAATCAGAGTTTTAGGGTTAGTATAGACTTCTTTCATAATGGTTACCATTTTAAATATTCTTTTATGTGCATATAAATTAGCCTTTACAACCTTGTTAAGATTAGCAAAGATTATTTTGAATTAATCTTGGCTGGTACTTTAATTACCAATAATCAGAGTTTTAGGGTTAGTATAGACTTCTTTCATAATGGCTACCATTTTAAATATTCTTTTATGTGCATATAAATTAGCCTTTACAACCTTGTTAAAAAGTAAAGATTATTTTGAATTAATCTTAGCTGGTACCTTAATTACCAATAATCAGAGTTTTAGGGTTAGTATAGACTTCTTTCATAATGGCTACCATTTTAAATATTCTTTTATGTGCATATAAATTAGCCTTTACAACCTTGTTAAGAAGTAAAGATTATTTTGAATTAATCTTGGCTGGTACTTTAATTACCAATAATCAGAGTTTTAGGGTTAGTATAGACTTATTTCATAATGGTCACCATTTTAAATATTCTTTTATGTGCATATAAATTAGCCTTTACAACCTTAAGATTAGCAATGATTATTTTGAATTAATCTTGGCTGGTACTTTAATTACCAATAATCAGAGTTTTAGGGTTAGTATAGACTTCTTTCATAATGGCTACCATTTTAAATATTCTTTTATGTGCATATAAATTAGCCTTTACAACCTTGTTAAGAAGTAAAGATTATTTTGAATTAATCATGGCTGGTACTTTAATTACCAATAATCAGAGTTTTAGGGTTAGTATAGACTTATTTCATAATGGCTACCATTTTAAATATTCTTTTATGTGCATATAAATTAGCCTTTACAACCTTGTAAAGAAGTAAAGATTATTTTGAATTAATCTTGGCTGGTACTTTAAATACCAATAATCAGAGTTTTAGGGTTAGTATAGACTTCTTTCATAATGGTTACCATTTTAAATATTCTTTTATGTGCATATAAATTAGCCTTTACAACCTTGTTAAGAAGTAAAGATTATTTTGAATTAATCTTGGCTGGTACTTTAATTACCAATAATCAGAGTTTTAGTGTTAGTATAGACTTCTTTCATAATGGCAACCATTTTAAATATTCTTTTATGTGCATATAAATTAGCCTTTACAACCTTTTTAAGAAGTAAAGATTATTTTGAATTAATCTTGGCTGGTACTTTAATTACCAATAATCAGAGTTTTAGGGTTAGTATAGACTTCTTTCATAATGGCTACCATTTTAAATATTCTTTTATGTGCATATAAATTAGCCTTTACAACCTTGTTAAGAAGTAAAGATTATTTTGAATTAATCTTGGCTGGTACTTTAATTACCAATAATCAGAGTTTTAGGGTTAGTATAGACTTATTTCATAATGGCTACCATTTAAAATATTCTTTTATGTGCATATAAATTAGCCTTTACAACCTTGTTAAGAAGTAAAGATTATTTTGAATTAATCTTGGCTGGTACTTTAATTACCAATAATCAGAGTTTTAGGGTTAGTATAGACTTCTTTCATAATGGTTACCATTTTAAATATTCTTTTATGTGCATATAAATTAGCCTTTACAACCTTGTTAAGATTAGCAAAGATTATTTTGAATTAATCTTGGCTGGTACTTTAATTACCAATAATCAGAGTTTTAGGGTTAGTATAGACTTCTTTCATAATGGCTACCATTTTAAATATTCTTTTATGTGCATATAAATTAGCCTTTACAACCTTGTTAAAAAGTAAAGATTATTTTGAATTAATCTTAGCTGGTACCTTAATTACCAATAATCAGAGTTTTAGGGTTAGTATAGACTTCTTTCATAATGGCTACCATTTTAAATATTCTTTTATGTGCATATAAATTAGCCTTTACAACCTTGTTAAGAAGTAAAGATTATTTTGAATTAATCTTGGCTGGTACTTTAATTACCAATAATCAGAGTTTTAGGGTTAGTATAGACTTATTTCATAATGGTTACCATTTTAAATATTCTTTTATGTGCATATAAATTAGCCTTTACAACCTTAAGATTAGCAAAGATTATTTTGAATTAATCTTGGCTGGTACTTTAATAACCAATAATCAGAGTTTTAGGGTTAGTATAGACTTCTTGCATAATGGTTACCATTTTAAATATTATTTTATGTGCATATAAATTAGCCTTTACAACCTTGTTAAGAAGTAAAGATTATTTTGAATTAATCTTGGCTGGTACTTTAATTATAATCAGAGTTTTAGGGTTAGTATAGACTTCTTTCATAATGGTTACCATTTTAAATATTCTTTTATGTGCATATAAATTAGCCGTTACAACCTTGTTAAGAAGTAAAGATTATTTTGAATTAATCTTGGCTGGTACTTTAATTACCAATAATCAGAGTTTTAGGGTTAGTATAGACTTCTTTCATAATGGCTACTATTTTAAATATTCTTTTATGTGCATATAAATTAGCCTTTACAACCTTGTTAAGAAGTAAAGATTATTTTGAATTAATCTTGGCTGGTACTTTAATTACCAATAATCAGAGTTTTATGGTTAGTATAGACTTCTTTCATAATGGCTACCATTTTAAATATTCTTTTATGTGCATATAAATTAGCCTTTACAATCTTGTTAAGAAGTAAAGATTATTTTGAATTAATCTTGGCTTGTACTTTAATTACCAATAATCAGAGTTTTAGGGTTAGTATAGACTTCTTTCATAATGGCTACCATTTTAAATATTCTTTTATGTGCATATAAATTAGCCTTTACAACCTTGTTAAGAAGTAAAGATTATTTTGAATTAATTTTGGCTGGTACTTTAATTACCAATAATCAGAGTTTTAGGGTTAGTATAGACTTCTTTCATAATGGTTACCATTTTAAATATTCTTTTATGTGCATATAAATTAGCCTTTACAACCTTGTTAAGAAGTGAAGATTATTTTGAATTAATCTTGGCTGGTACTTTAATTACCAATAATCAGAGTTTTATGGTTAGTATAGACTTCTTTCATAATGGCTACCATTTTAAATATTCTTTTATGTGCATATAAATTAGCCTTTACAATCTTGTTAAGAAGTAAAGATTATTTTGAATTAATCTTGGCTTGTACTTTAATTACCAATAATCAAAGTTTTAGGGTTAGTATAGACTTCTTTCATAATGGCTACCATTTTAAATATTCTTTTATGTGCATATAAATTAGCCTTTACAACCTTGTTAAGAAGTAAAGATTATTTTGAATTAATTTTGGCTGGTACTTTAATTACCAATAATCAGAGTTTTAGGGTTAGTATAGACTTCTTTCATTATGGTTACCATTTTAAATATTCTTTTATGTGCATATAAATTAGCCTTTACAACCTTGTTAAGAAGTGAAGATTATTTTGAATTAATCTTGGCTGGTACTTTAATTACCAATAATCAGAGTTTTAGGGTTAGTATAGACTTCTTTCATAATGGCTACCATTTTAAATATTCTTTTATGTGCATATAAATTAGCCTTTACAACCTTGTTAAGAAGTAAAGATTATTTTGAATTAATCTTGGCTGGTACTTTAATTACCAATAATCAGAGTTTTAGGGTTAGTATAGACTTATTTCATAATGGCTACCATTTTAAATATTCTTTTATGTGCATATAAATTAGCCTTTACAACCTTGTAAAGAAGTAAAGATTATTTTGAATTAATCTTGGCTGGTACTTTAAATACCAATAATCAGAGTTTTAGGGTTAGTATAGACTTCTTTCATAATGGTTACCATTTTAAATATTCTTTTATGTGCATATAAATTAGCCTTTACAACCTTGTTAAGAAGTAAAGATTATTTTGAATTAATCTTGGCTGGTACTTTAATTACCAATAATCAGAGTTTTAGGGTTAGTATAGACTTCTTTCATAATGGCAACCATTTTAAATATTCTTTTATGTGCATATAAATTAGCCTTTACAACCTTTTTAAGAAGTAAAGATTATTTTGAATTAATCTTGGCTGGTACTTTAATTACCAATAATCAGAGTTTTAGGGTTAGTATAGACTTCTTTCATAATGGCTACCATTTTAAATATTCTTTTATGTGCATATAAATTAGCCTTTACAACCTTGTTAAGAAGTAAAGATTATTTTGAATTAATCTTGGCTGGTACTTTAATTACCAATAATCAGAGTTTTAGGGTTAGTATAGACTTATTTCATAATGGCTACCATTTTAAATATTCTTTTATGTGCATATAAATTAGCCTTTACAACCTTGTTAAGAAGTAAAGATTATTTTGAATTAATCTTGGCTGGTACTTTAATTACCAATAATCGGAGTTTTAGGGTTAGTATAGACTTCTTTCATAATGGTTACCATTTTAAATATTCTTTTATGTGCATATAAATTAGCCTTTACAACCTTGTTAAGATTAGCAAAGATTATTTTGAATTAATCTTGGCTGGTACTTTAATTACCAATAATCAGAGTTTTAGGGTTAGTATAGACTTCTTTCATAATGGCTACCATTTTAAATATTCTTTTATGTGCATATAAATTAGCCTTTACAACCTTGTTAAAAAGTAAAGATTATTTTGAATTAATCTTAGCTGGTACCTTAATTACCAATAATCAGAGTTTTAGGGTTAGTATAGACTTCTTTCATAATGGCTACCATTTTAAATATTCTTTTATGTGCATATAAATTAGCCTTTACAACCTTGTTAAGAAGTAAAGATTATTTTGAATTAATCTTGGCTGGTACTTTAATTACCAATAATCAGAGTTTTAGGGTTAGTATAGACTTCTTTCATAATGGCAACCATTTTAAATATTCTTTTATGTGCATATAAATTAGCCTTTACAACCTTTTTAAGAAGTAAAGATTATTTTGAATTAATCTTGGCTGGTACTTTAATTACCAATAATCAGAGTTTTAGGGTTAGTATAGACTTCTTTCATAATGGCTACCATTTTAAATATTCTTTTATGTGCATATAAATTAGCCTTTACAACCTTGTTAAGAAGTAAAGATTATTTTGAATTAATCTTGGCTGGTACTTTAATTACCAATAATCAGAGTTTTAGGGTTAGTATAGACTTATTTCATAATGGCTACCATTTTAAATATTCTTTTATGTGCATATAAATTAGCCTTTACAACCTTGTTAAGAAGTAAAGATTATTTTGAATTAATCTTGGCTGGTACTTTAATTACCAATAATCAGAGTTTTAGGGTTAGTATAGACTTCTTTCATAATGGTTACCATTTTAAATATTCTTTTATGTGCATATAAATTAGCCTTTACAACCTTGTTAAGATTAGCAAAGATTATTTTGAATTAATCTTGGCTGGTACTTTAATTACCAATAATCAGAGTTTTAGGGTTAGTATAGACTTCTTTCATAATGGCTACCATTTTAAATATTCTTTTATGTGCATATAAATTAGCCTTTACAACCTTGTTAAAAAGTAAAGATTATTTTGAATTAATCTTAGCTGGTACCTTAATTACCAATAATCAGAGTTTTAGGGTTAGTATAGACTTCTTTCATAATGGCTACCATTTTAAATATTCTTTTATGTGCATATAAATTAGCCTTTACAACCTTGTTTAAGAAGTAAAGATTATTTTGAATTAATCTTGGCTGGTACTTTTAATTACCAATAATCAGAGTTTTAGGGTTAGTATAGACTTCTTTCATAATGGCTACCATTTTAAATATTATTTTATGTGCATATAAATTAGCCTTTACAACCTTGTAAAGAAGTAAAGATTATTTTGAATTAATCTTGGCTGGTACTTTAAATACCAATAATCAGAGTTTTAGGGTTAGTATAGACTTCTTTCATAATGGTTACCATTTTAAATATTCTTTTATGTGCATATAAATTAGCCTTTACAACCTTGTTAAGTAAAGATTATTTTGAATTAATCTTGGCTGGTACTTTAATTACCAATAATCAGAGTTTTAGGGTTAGTATAGACTTCTTTCATAATGGCTACCATTTTAAATATTCTTTTATGTGCATATAAATTAGCCTTTACAACCTTGTTAAGAAGTAAAGATTATTTTGAATTAATCTTGGCTGGTACTTTAATTACCAATAATCAGAGTTTTAGGGTTAGTATAGACTTCTTTCATAATGGTTACCATTTTAAATATCCTTTTATGTGCATATAAATTTGCCTTTACAACCTTGTTAAGATAAAGATTATTTTGAATTCATCTTGGCTGGTACTTTAATTACCAATAATCAGAGTTTTAGGGTTAGTATAGACTTCTTTCATAATGGCTACCATTTTAAATATTCTTTTATGTGCATATAAATTAGCCTTTACAACCTTGTTAAGAAGTAAAGATTATTTTGAATTAATCTTGGCTGGTACTTTAATTACCAATAATCAGAGTTTTAGGGTTAGTATAGACTTCTTTCATAATGGCTACCATTTTAAATATTATTTTATGTGCATATAAATTAGCCTTTACAACCTTGTTAAGAAGTAAAGATTATTTTGAATTAATCTTGGCTGGTACTTTAATTACCAATAATCAGAGAGTTTTAGGGTTAGTATAGACTTCTTTCATAATGGCTACCATTTTAAATATTCTTTTATGTGGATATAAATTAGCCTTTACAACCTTGTTAAGAAGTAAAGATTATTTTGAATTAATCTTGGCTGGTACTTTAATTACCAATAATCAGAGTTTTAGGGTTAGTATAGACTTCTTTCATAATGGCTACCATTTTAAATATTCTTTTATGTGCATATAAATTACCCTTTACAACCTTGTTAAGAAGTAAAGATTATTTTGAATTAATCTTGGCTGGTACTTTAATTACCAATAATCGGAGTTTTAGGGTTAGTATAGACTTCTTTGATAATGGCTATCGTTTTAAATATCCTTTTATGTGCATATAAATTAACCTTTACAACCTTGTTAAGAAGTAAAGATTATTTTGAATTAATCTTGGCTGGTACTTTAATTACCAATAATCAGAGTTTTAGGGTTAGTATAGACTTCTTTCATAATGGCTACCATTTTAAATATTCTTTTATGTGCATATAAATTAGCCTTTACAACCTTGTTAAGAAGTAAAGATTATTTTGAATTAATCTTGGCTGGTACTTTAATTACCAATAATCAGAGTTTTAGGTTAGTATAGACTTCTTTCATAATGGCTACCATTTTAAATATTCTTTTATGTGGATATAAATTAGCCTTTACAACCTTGTTAAGAAGTAAATATTATTTTGAATTAATCTTGGCTGGTAATTTAATTACCAATAATCAGAGTTTTAGGGTTAGTATAGACTTCTTTCATAATGGCTACCATTTTAAATATTCTTTTATGTGCATATAAATTAGCCTTTACAACCTTGTTAAGAAGCAAAGATTATTTTGACTTGCTGATAAACAAACGAGGACATAAAGGTTAATTTAGATGTACATAAAGGAATATTTATATGGGCCGCCATTATGAAAGAGGTTTATTGGGGTTAGTATTAAAGTACCAATCACGGCCCAGTGTGTTTCTTATTTATAAACATTCTATATGAAGGTTGAATAGTGAAATATGTCTTTAATTTGATCTTTCCTTCGATATTTAATACAGCTAGGTTTATTATTTTGAAAATTCTAATGCGGTGGACGTCATCCCAGGAATTTGTCTTTCTTTCCTGTCTTTCGTGTTATAAACTGGTTGAAGATTGGAGTGAAAAAGTTGATCCAATATCTAGTACTTATGGTTACCACTAAGTAAATTAATAAAAAACAAAACAATGGACGCTCCGAAAAGGGTTAACATTTTATTCAAAATTTTGACTAACTTGCAGTCATCATCAGGAATGATACTAGTGTAACGCGATCTATTATATATACATAGGTGATGTAGGATGTAGTGATGTCATACATGTAAATGTCATCATCAGAAACAAAAGCTTCATAGGAACTTGTCATTTTTAAGTAATTTCCATGTATGACATCACTACATCACCTTTGTATATATAGTAGATCGCGTTACACCAGTATTATTCCTGAGGATGACTGCAAGTTAGTCGAAACGTTGAATAAAATGTTAACCCTTTTCGGAGCGTCCATTGTTTTGTATTATATCTATAGTATAATATATCATCAATATTTGAATTATGTCAAATTTCTCTAGCACCAGAATATTCTATCCAAAATGATGATTAGGTTGACGTCACATCATTAGCATTTTAAAAACATATATTTCACTGTTTAACTATAATTGTTGCGTTATATAGAATGTTTATAAATAATAAATACATTGAGGTTCACTTTATGATTAGCATTAGGGTTAGTATTAGGTTTGTGGGGGGAGGATCTCACGTGAGGACACCTGTGAGGACACCTGTGAGGACACCAAGAGAGGTCATGCTGGGGGAAGGCTAAAAGGGATGACTCAAAAGGACCTTTCTGTTTTTGTCTGGTATTTATTTTTCGTTAGGTTAGGGTTAGCTACGGTTAGGGTTAGGTTTAAGGTGAGGATCAAGGTTAGGGTTAGGATTACGATTAGGATTGAGATTAGGGTTAGGATTAGTAGTTCTAGAAAATATGAAGGTCCTTTTGAGTTATACATTTTAGCTTTCACCTACTGGCCGCAAGAAGACAACTTGTGGATAAACTGGTGAGAAACGTTAAGTAACAAAGAAAAGTTTGAAAATAACGAAATAAAGGGAGAGGAAAACATTTAGAGATAACAAGATATAAAATATGCTACGTAAACACTTGGTACAATACAGTACTTTATTAAATGAAATGAAATTAGTAAACGGAGGAAAGATACACTGACGTTTCAAACAAAACGAAATAGTTATTTCTAAGAACAAAGACGGAATCTGTGAAAACAATGGATGGCGCACCTCTGCTACGTAGAAAGGTTTGATGCCCCAATGATAACGCGGTTAAAAATTAAATTTTTTTTTAATCTAAATTATTATTCGAAAAGTGGAGAATAATTCATGAGGAAAACACAAAGGAAAATCATGACTGTATTGTGTCTCTTTATACGGTGATAAAGATTCGTCCTGATTTACATAAACTTTTCCTTCGATTTTCTCGGCTAAAATGGCTTGAATCACTGAAATAGTTGGTAAACATGGTTATTTAGATGCAGTCGTTTTTGAAGCCGTTCAAAACACTCGCAGCAGTGTTTTATCAGGTCTAAAACACTCGGCTATCGCCTCATGTTTTATCACCCGATAAAACACTGCTGTTCGTGTTTTATTAACTGTCAAACCTAAAAGTGAATAAACTAATAATCTACCTTCTGTTTCAAGATTTAACCTTTGCATTTCAACAGGATCTTTTGGATTATTTCTTAATTTTACTCGTCTAAAACAAAACAACAAGGCGCATTAACATTCACAGGCAAACCTATTTTAATATAATGCAAAAAAAGGTTTTTGAAATGTTCTTAACGCAACAAAATACTTAGTAAAATAGATTATTAATTATTTTACCTTCTCCACAGTAAACATATAATTATAACAACTACCACCAAAGCAACGACAGGACCCAACCACCAAAGTTTGCCATTTTTATTACTATTACGTCCAGCTGTTGCCAAGGGAGTCTGAGTTTCTAAAGGAAAGATACAAGTATTACAAGTAGGGTGAAGAACAAGGTTACATTTCACCAAGATATAGAGTAAAATAATAATAATAATAATAATAGTAATAATAATAGTAATAATAATAATAATAATAATAATAATAATAATAATAATAATAATAATAATAATAATAATGTAGACTTCATTTTATTGATAATTAATAATTAATTTACAATAATCCTCACTTATATATGTAGTTTACCAATGTCTACTTGAACTGATTAACTATTCAGTTTATCACTTTTAGGTGAACGGAAAACCCAACTGATAGGGATTACGAGGGCCTACTATTTAAGGTCGTTTTCCGAGAAGACCCGAAAGTTTTGCCATTTGCTGGAGTTGTTGCAAAGGTAGCACCTTCTCAATTATTTTAAGACCCTGAGTGATGGTCCGACCAAGGATATGAACCTGTGTCTGCCAGGTCATAGACATGGGTGGTAACCACTACACCACAACAGCTGCATCACCTTTAGTAGTACACCAACAACCAACTTGTTCAACAACCAACTTGTTCAACAACCAACTTGGAACATAAACCACTTAAAGTGCATATGATACGAAAATTAAGTTTATTCTATTTGAAAGAACTTTTAAAATAATGAAGAATATTAATTTACAGCTCTTTCATATTTCACTTGGTTCTCGATATATTTAGACTTATGTGATATTCAAATGAGATAACCTATGACGTCAAAAGGTTTGCAATACATTTTAACATATTGGAAAATCGTGTATGTCTTTCAGATTATTAAATGAAATCACTTAAAACTTTGCATGTGGATAAGACCACTAAACTGAAGAACATCGTTCAAGTTTTATAAAGGTTGCAATAGTAATAATATAGTTCCCAGACCTTTAAATCTCTTTGTCAAAAATCTTGGTTTTCTGACATAGCTATGTATTGCACAAAGTTAAACTTCAGTTTCGATTTGGTTAAGTCAGTGAAAATCTGCTCAACCAGTACCAACCCGAAAATGTTTGGGACGGAAGAGAAAACAAATCATTTTATTTTAGAAATACTCGTTTGTTACCATGGTGACCATAAAACTGGAACGATGTTCTCCAGTTTAGTGGTCTGTATCTACATACAAAGTTTCGTTTAATAATCTTTTTCCAATATGTTAAAATGTATTGCAAAACTTTTGACGTCATAGGTTATCTCATTTGAATATCACATAAGTCTAAATATCTCAAGAACCAAGTGAAATATGAAAGAGCTGTAAATTAATATTCTTCATTATTTTAAAAGTTCTTTCAAATAAAACAAACTTAATTTTCGTTTCATAGGCACTTTAACAGATCACAAGAATTGCCGACACGGCTTACAAAAGACTTCTCCACACGCTCCAACGAACAATAGACCCACCAACGAACAATAGACCCACCAACGAACAATAGACCCACCAACGAACAATAGACCCACCAACGAACAATAGACCCACCAACGAACAATAGGCCACGTTTAACGCATAACACAACACCCAGATGTAATGAAACAGACGAATATATGCAAACCTGACAAAAACGCTTTAGACGACCACTGCTGAGGTCGTCGAAACGTCTTCTATTGATACTCTTTTTCTCAAACTATTTGTGAGTTTATTGTGTTCTATAGCTAAACGAATTGTGGAAATAAACTGCAGAATAATTGTCTATTTTAAAAATAGTAGAGATGGCAAATCCATCCAAAGTTACAATTTCTCAATGTGAACAATTCTTTTTCAACGAGTACAATGCGTAAATTACTATTTACCCGCAAACTGGATGACATCAGTGAAACCAGTGGTGGTAACAAGACATTTCTGCAAAATAAACAATTGACGACGATATTATTTATTTATTTATTTATTTATCAGGTTTGTCTTATAAAGCTGGCCACATGTAAAGATAAATAAAATTATAGTGCTGGATTAATGTTAGTTGCAGCAGTGGATCGCTTCGATGAGACCTCGGGTTGAGTTACATTTTAGTCAAATAGATTTCCACGACCTTGGTTCTTCAGTGATAACTGAACCACTGCTGCCATATAATAAGAATTATGAAATATAACCAACCAAACTATATATACCAAAACACAACCAGGGGTTAACCAATAAGTTATTGGATTGTAACCAACCCCAAAACTACAAAGATCCTAACCCTACGCCCAAACCTAACGTGTTTTCTAACCCTAACCGCCTAACGAGTTTTCTAACCCTAACCCCCGGCTAGCGAGTTTTCTAATCCTAACCCCCGGCTAGCGAGTTTTCTAATCCTAACCCTTCGCTAGCCGGGGGGTTAGGATCTTTGTTGTTTTGGGGTTGGTTACATTCCGATAACTTATTCCCCATTCCTCTCTCCACATCATCACTGATCTCGAAAGAAGACTGGATCGAGCAACTATTGCTCAGAAAATGAAGCCGGAAGTCCGCCATTACTAAGCGACCAACTGAGGATCCTATCGACAAAATAAAATAATTTTACTATAAAGATGACCAGAAGACATTTTTCAAATTACTGGGTAAAACGATTCATGGCCTACCTACAGATTTACTGCGACTTTGGTCCCTTAGTAATGGCCGCTGTTGGCTCTAATTATCCAGTGAGAGAAGCTTAATATGAGACGTCAAATTAGGTTCAAGATTTTATGTTATACAAAGAAACTATATTGGCCAGACACTAAACC